>JAGKTI010002281.1:0-36333 GCA_018397915.1 Birgus latro | reverse complement strand
AAAGATCAATAAATGTAGAGCGTCGTTTGGCCATACAGTCGTCCACAATAAAATACAGCTAGGTCTAAATGGGTTTTTTTCTCAATAAATGCTCTGTTTACTTACTTTAGTGTTTATTCTTACCTTTCAGAAAGTAATTGCACTGCAATTAAAGACTGCAGTAAAAGCAGCATGAGTCTTGTCTTTACTCTTGAGGATGTCATGAACAGTTGTTTTCTTAATCTCGTATTTTGTATATTTCGTCATCAACTGGGGGTGAGACCGGCCTTTCTCGCTATCCTCAATGATAGTAAGCTTCTTCTTTAAAGATGGTATTTTCTTCTTGGCCTTGGTTGTTGAGGGAGAAGCACTTGAAAGTCATGATGCCATGACTTCAGACAGTAGCGGTACAGTAATACAGTATTTGGTGGATTTGCGGAGTAATGGAGGGAGGTCCTCTCACGATGCTGGTCACCCAGAGACTGATGCGGCGTTCTGGATATGCAGAGGAGCACCTGTGTGTATGTGTGTTGGGTGGGTGGGGGGATCTGGTTGGTGTTTCCTGCGCATCCATTCTTTTACCAAACAAAAATTCATTAAATGAACATAACGTTTGGCCATCTCATTAAAACCAAAAATTCATTAAAAGCAGGTTTGGTATATCGAGGGTCTACTGCGCTATTTTGAGAAATTAATAGCTAGTTTTACCACAGGCATTTTAACATATTTAGCCAATTTTTTTTTACCTCAAAGCATAGTTATTTTTTAATTTGGTTTAGAGGAAACACTAAATACTTATCAGATATGTGTACCTGATAATTACTGTTCAGAAAATAATCCCTAAGTTTAAGAAATTATTCATGTAGCATTAAATAATTAGAACAAACACTGTGTGCTGTATTCAGTAAGGTTCTGATTGAATTGGTTTTGTATGATAAAAGCTGTACCAGTTAAGCCTTGACCTGTAAAAGCTGGTGTCCTATATACCCCTGTTATGAGTCCTTCATTACTTTAACAATTTCTATATCTTAAAATAATATAGTTCCATTATTTTGCAGTTCACATGTGAGCTTCATATTTTATGTTTTTATTAATATAATAAAAAACCTGTTGTTGAAAATTAGAAGTAAGTCATCTACATATCTTTTAAAACACATTGGTCTAAATTCACAAGGACAGTTGTTTAACCCTGATACTTCCTATTGCACAAAAGAGCTCCGGCAAAAACAGGTCCAAGACACATCCCCATACTGATACCATCTGCTTGATTATAAAGAACATTGTTAAATAGGAAACATGCTTCTGTCATTTATTTGATTATTCTTTATTGCCATTCCTTCCTATTACTGTTTCTTTATAGATTTAGTGGTATACAAAAACGTTTATTGTCCAGTTCAGTATGTCACTTCTCATTGCACATTACCGGTAATTCATTTTACTATGTCACATCCAATTCCATGTTCATTTCAGTACAGCATGTCACATTTTGTAGCATGTTAAGAAGAATAAAGAGTACAGTACTAAAAGTATGTTTTTCCTTAGACAGTATGCCTGTTACCTTACCATACGGCAGTTACTCTTCACTTGAACCCAATATTTGCGTGAATTTAGATCTGAAAGCCATATCCTTGAATCAGTGAGAATTATGTGAGAACCAGCCACTCAAGTGAACAATGTAAAAATAACTACTAACTTATGAGAGCTTGTATTTATTTTTTTATTAATATTTTTGAATTTTTTTTGGTACTGGTAATGAGTAGTTTCGTGTCATCATTCCCCGCCTTTGTGAAGCACACAGACTGTCTTTTAAGCATGTGGCCATGAAATTCATGAATTTTATCACTGACTATTTGGCTGCAGTGTTTCTGTTCACTGAATGATAAAATTGTATGCAGTATGTGAGGAAAAGCATGCGAGCTGGTGGGACTGCAGCCGGATAGCAGACGACATCATCATCATCTCTACCATTTTTTCCCGCCATAGGATGGGGCAAGTTAGGGTCCAGAAAGCAGGTAAAGAGAAAACAAAATGGAAGGAGAACTAATCAACGGCATAAATACTGTACTCAGTAAAATGGGCCATTGCTTTTTTTTTTTTTTTTTTTTTTAATGCAAGGAAGAAAGAACCAAAGACCAGAAGCCAGCAAATTGATTCCTCCAAGAAAAACCAAAAACAAGATAACAGAGAGCCAAATTCAAGGTCCCTTCATGCTGAGATTCCTGGACGCACTGCATCTGACAGACCGGAGATCATAGGCAATAAGAAATATGGACAGAGGAAGACAGTTCCAGAGGTGACCTGTTGCATACATGAAGGGCTGGGAGTAACGCTTAACCCTTTGGTGTGTATGGGTCTGGTACAAATTTCAGTCTCTTGTTACCATTTGACGCAGGCTGTGTCTGCGCTCATTTCAACCTCTCGTTACCATTTGATGACAGTTGCGTCAAACGAAATAGCCCCCTTTTATTTTTGGTTATAAAATGATTTTGTGTCCATTTCTGGGTGAGAACAAAGCACTACTTATGTCCTCGTGAATCCCTACCCCGCGCTCAACCCACGCCACACCCAGCATCGCCCCACTGCCCGTCAGTGTGTTAAGAGCCTTGTTTGAGCGTAAGATAATTTCCTTTCATGTTCCGTAAAACCGGCCCTAATTGACCTACACTACAGTAATTCTTTATACACCAAAATGTAGGCAAATAAATTCCCTATAACTTTTTCTCAGTAACATTTACCACAAAAATTATATTGTATTTCCATGAAAGAAACTGAAGTAAAAAAAAAAATTAAGGCATAATTTACATTCGGCTGATCTTTTTTACAACACCAACAGCAAGTACATTTATTCAGGATTACGGTGAAACAAAATTACAATTATCAAAGCATAAATAAGGGTGTAAAGATAAACTGTTTATGAAATATCGAGTGCACGGGAAAAGCACAGTGACAAGGGGGTCTCTCTGTGTGTGGCCTTGGGTGCCCAGGACCGTGTTCCAAGTACTCGCTCGGGGTTGGACGCAACCTGCGTCAATTGGTAACGAGAGGGTTAACTCTTGCATTAGAGAGTTGGACAGAAAACGGATGAGAATTTGTTGCTAGGCAGGTGCTATGCGCCTGCAATAATGGTAGAGGGATGCAAGCAGACAGTTCAGAGGAGCAGTGATCATTGAGGTAGCAACAGAAATGAGATAAAGATGCAACAGTGGGTTAAGAAACAGGCTGAAGGAAGCCAGTAAGAGGGGGCGAGTTAATGAGGTGAAAAGCCTTTGACTTCACCTTGATAAAAGTTGTGTGTGGGGAGCCTCCCCACACATAAGAGTTGTGCTCTACACAGGTGTACCCTTTCAAGCACTTCACCCCCCAAACTTCCATCCTTACTCATCACACTAACTAAGTACATGTACTTAAATGCACTCACATTTTCCATTTCCTCATCATCCAACCTCACTGTACATTCAGTTACTTCATTTCTTTCAAAGACCATAACTTTACTCTTCTCAACATTTACCTTTAGATTCCATTTCTTACACCCTCTTCCAAAGTCTGGTTCGTTGAAAGCAGTGATAAGAAACAGAGAAGTGAGCATGGAAGTAAAAAAGTTGCTGCACGACAGTACAGTATTGTGATGCCAACTCTAATGTATGGAAGCGAAGCTTGGACCTTGTTAGGACAGAAGTCAAGAGTGAGAGCAGTGGAAATGAGTTAGAGGAGCATGTGGAGTTACATGGAGAGACAGACCGACTAATGAGGACGTGAAGGAGCATTGAGGTGTGGTTGTGGCCGTGATAGAAAACGTAAGGAAAAATACTAGGTGGTTTAGCCATGTGGAGAGGATGGAGAGCAAGAGACTAATGAGGAGAGTGGATGTGAGTGAGGTGGAGGAGGGCAGAGGGAGGGGGAGGCCAACAATGAAATGGAGGGATGGAGTAGAGAGGTATATGAGAGATGGGGGTATGAGGTGGAAGCAGAGCAGTGAAATGGCAGGGAGCAGGGTGACATAGAGGCGATTTGTTTGTGGCCACCCCTTACTGGATTAAGGCATTGGACAATTTAACAATAATAATTCACTCACCACTTAGGCTCCTGAAATCCTAACTCTGCCTCACTGACTACTTAATCATATGCACTTTTTTTTTTTTCCTCCCTTTTAAATTACAGAAAACTTGCCTTCCAACCCCTTTATTCTGGTGACCTTTTTTACTTGTTCTTGGTACCTCCATATATTTTTCTCTCAGTGTTGGGCAGACCTCTTGTGGTAAATAGCAAAATGAAGGCCACAATATTGCCTCTCCAACCTGACTCTTTGTCTTCAAATACGGAGGCATCCAATGCTGATAATTTTTTATTGGGCCTGAAGCTTACAGCAATACCTGTAGATGATGGTGGTGAATGTCTTGTAATTGTGGTGACTGAATGTGCCAGTGCTGATGTGTTTACTGTATTGGCTGCAACTGCACCTACCAATGAGGTGTAATGTCAGAAATGTTGAGATAATGTAGTGGCGCTGCATGTGGGGGGAATACTGTATATGTCTTCCCATGGTGATGGTGGTGAAAGCATGGAGTGTGATGCTAGTGATGTGAGTGGACTTTGTGATGTGTTGGGTGATAGTGGTGAAGGCATGGAGTGTGATGCTAGTGATACGAGTGGACCTTGTGATGTGTTGGGTACGCCCTCCACCACATGCTGTCTTGATGCAGTGCACGGCACTGGGGTGTCTGGTGATCATGAATGCATCTCCAGGAACCCTTGCAAAAGAAGGGCCTAGTCCATGGATGCCATAAAGGAGTGCACTCAGCATGTGGCCAAATGCAAGTGGAACCTTGGGGATGTGCATGTCAGCTACTCCACCAAGAAGTCTGTGAAGACCACAGAGATGGGCAACTCTGTAAGAATGGGTGCTTTGATAAGGTTGTCATGCTTACATCCTTGAGATAGCCCCTCACACTGTTTAGACCTCAGTATGTCACAACCAGTCACTATGGAAGGCTGTGTGTCAACCTTTCATACCTGTCTGTCTCCACGAACTTCAGCCTCTGAGTGACATCATCAGGGTGTGTCTAACGGTGAAATAAAGCACGAGTCTCATGATGTGCTTACTGCCCTGTTTGGCAGTGGTGAGAGTGATAATGGAAGTGAGTTTGTACCTAATGAAGATGAAACTGTGAATAATGAAGACATTGTTGGTGAACCTTGTGAAAGCAGCAGCACAGGCAATGATGATGAGAGTGATGTTGGTGATGTTTCCCCTCATCCTGAGCATGTGCAACCCTGGCAAGATATAATGGACACTTTTGCATGGCCTGACATTAATAATTTTGATCCAGATCTGCCAGAATTCCAACATTCTAGTGCTGGAATTAGTGACTTCCCTCGTGATAAGAATTCTACAGAACTGAATTATTTTTGTGCATTTTTTGACAATGCTGTAATTGACTACATTGTGACTTAAAAAAAACAGTTTCCGTGAATATAGTGAAAAAAATTGACGGATTATCTGGACCATCACACACAAGATGCTGGACTGACATTAATGTAAGTGAACTGTACGTCTTTGTGGCCCACATCATAAAGCATGTACTTGCGACTACTGGACAGCAGATGAGGACACCACAGCTCCACCTGTATCTTTCATTGCTTGTGATAGATTCATGTGCATCCTCCAGTACTTACACTTTCTGGACAATAACAGCCCAGTGGACTGGTAGTGGAAGATCAGGCCACTGATAACAGTGCTCCAGGACCAATTTGTGTGGTTCTTCTGGCCTTTGAGGATGTGGCAGTGGAGAAGTCTAAGGTTCTGTTTACAGGACATGTGATTATCTGCCATTACAGTATACTCCCTTGAAAAGCTATCAACACAACATGAAATTCTTTGTACTATGTGACAGTGCGACACAATACATCCTTGATTTTGCTGCATACACAGCAGATGGCTTGGACAGCCCTCAGGGTTTCTCAGCGAGAGTTGTGAAGAAGCTTATGGATCAATACTTTGGAGGTAACCATATCCTCTATACAGATAACTATTATATCTCCCCATCTCTCGCCAAGTTCCTGCGGGACCAGAGTAATTGCACAGTGAAGATAAACAGAAAGCACTGGCCAAAGGGTGAAGGGCAAAGAGTAGAGGGTGATGTGAACTGAATAGTGTGACAAGATGCTGGCTAACCACTGGCATGATAAGTGGACGGTGAACATGCATAAGGGTGACCAGAAGGGCAGGAGGAAGAGAGACAGAGGTACAGGGGAAGTGATAAAGAAACAGACCACTGCTGTCAGCAAAAACACAAATATCTGGCATATTAACAAGAGTCCCATGCAGGTCGGTTCTGTTGATTGTAAGAGAAAGTATTGGTATGTGATACAAAAAGTGTTTTTGCATTTGCTAGACATCTCAGTGCTGAATGCCTACAGCCTGTACCTGGTAAGAACTCGGAAAGAGCTGTCACTGAGGGTCTTTCACAGACAGGTCATCTTCCAGATTCTTGAGAAATACAGCGTAATTCAGCCAGGAAAACCAAGGAGACAGCAGCGAAGGAGTGCCTGATCGTTTCAGCACCTGGGACTTTGTGTCACATCACTATCTGGAAAAGGCAGGAACTAGAGGAGGTGTTTTGTGTGTATAAAAGCCACCAAACATCCCACAGTACACAAGGACCCAATCACGTGGTGTCCAGAGTGCTGTGTTGGCTTATGCAGGAAATATTTTGTGGAGTACCACACAGGTAAGATTATATGACCACAGAAATTACTGCACAGTACAGAAGAAATTATGGAAGTTAACAGTGATATTTTATTACAAATAATTTAGTGTACAATAAATGAATTAGATGCAAAGTGTTCTTGTGCTGTGGACATCATTTGAAGTGCAAGCTAATTGTTCTAAATGCCTTGTGTTTGTGCTTTTTTGCATTACAGTATGTGTATATACAATATTTGAACTGACAACTATTTATGCTGAGTAAGGGTATACTGAAAAAATCAGTACAGTATATGGGATTTTGTTGTAAAAAAAAAAGTCACTTCTGGATCTTTTCCATCTGTTTGTCATTCCCAGATTTTTTTTTTTTTTTCCACCTTTGTAGTCACCCCTTCCCCCCTTATTGCCCTTGGTTGTGGTGTTGGGCTGTGCTGAATCACAAAGGCAGCTGCCAGTTACTCATGTTATCAGGGTGAGCACAGGTACCAGCCAGCACAGCACCATGCAGCCATCAGAATATACTACGGTACATCACCACCTTGAGTCTAGACCTTGGGCCACAGGCAGTGTGTGCCACCTGTAACAGTGCAACAGTCAGTGCCTCATGCTGTTGGGTGGCCCATGCACCTGCCATCATTGGCCGTATATCAGGTCACAGCCTTGGATCACAGTCAGCCTGTGTTGCCTGAAACAAGCAGTGGACATCCAGTCACTCAGGCACCTTCTGATTTAGTTCACTGCTTTCACATGCAAAGGACTTTGACTCTCATGCCTTATGCCCACCATGATGCAGCCTCAGGCCTCCCTTTACCATCACTACACTACCCACCACTTGTGCATATCATCACTGCTAACACCCACAAGTCACATTGTCTCTGCAGTACAACATGAAGGTTTGTTTTGCACTGTACAGTTATTGCATGACAAAAGAAATATATAAATTAATGGTTTGTAACCAATAAGATAAGGTAAAGTTGTGTAAAGTAATATGTTGTCATAAAAATGCACGAGAATGGATGGAAGATGGAAGACAAAGAGCAATGATTACGGCTGTATGATGAATAGGAGCATTATTGGGTCATAATGGTATTCCTAATAATGCTTGAAGAAAACAGTCACTGATAATGCACGATAAACTTTCATTCATCATCCAGCCCCACCCATATAAACAGAAGCATAGGAGCCCCAGGCTAGGTTACTCAGTCCCGACATTTAAGGCAGGGGTGACCCAAGCCTTACCGGCCCCTGAGCGGCATTATGTGACCAAGAAATCCCAGCCACTCCTCAGATGGAAACTTACAGGCTCCAGCCAGGTGGTCTTAACCCACAAGATATTTTATTACTGAAATTTTTTAAGTTCTTCCATGCAACTGTATTAAGAAAGCATGACTGGTGAGAAGTTATGAAAGTACTGTATTGTATTGCATGATGCTAATGGCAGAGAAACTGAAACTGAATAAACGGATTACAAATGATTGAAGTAAAAGTATGTGACAAGTTAGGGATAATTCTGTAAATATTTCTGTGATATTCAAATGTCATTGAGAACCTTGTTTAGAAAACACTGGTAATCATTTGTGCAGTATGTAGTGTTTTGATCCTTATAAGTGATTCTCACATTCTCATGCACACACTCAGTTACCATGTGTTGCTGTCCAGGGGCCTGACAAACACCACCTGGCGATGATATTGCCTTCTATGCTGTCTGCGTGCCAGTGCAGCACTACAGGAAGGTAAGGAACTGCATTTTCTAGCTTTTTGTGATGCATCTGACCTAGTTGCAGTATCAGCCAGCCCAAAATATTCTTGGCATTTAAGGGTTCAGTGAAATTACTTCAAAGGCACTGTAAAGGCCACAGACTTGAACCTTCAGTAATCCCCCAAATTTTTACTGTAATTTCTGAAGCACTGACAAAAAACTTGTCTGTCCTCTTTATATCACTGCTAACTGCTATGTAATGCTGGATGCAGGCTAATCAGATTCTATTAACCACATGTATAACATAAATGCCTTTTAAACAGAGCTGACCATCCCTTTTCTGATTAAAACTTTAACTGATTAAGCAATAAAAATATCTTTATTGTCACTATGTCCTTTCCACCTCCTGATGATTTTACCGAGCTTACGGCAGATATTTTGAACTGGAGTGGTTAGGAACAGCACTCATGAACATCAACAGTACGGGACCTTTAAATAATGTAGAGTTCATTCGCTTAATCTTGGCAGAGATTTTTGTCCTTTTGTAGCCTATTTCCAGTAGTTCACTGGCAGAATAACACAATGCTATGGGTCCACATCCTTTCCACGGCACTTCTTTGTGACTATACAGTAGTTCTTGTACAATAATTTGGCCCAAATTGTTGTCACTTTGCAGCTTGTTTCATGCAGCTCTCTAGAATAAGACAGTTCTACGGCTTGACATTCTCTCCACAGAACTTCTTCATGACCAGCATCATAATGAACTGTTCAATGGTTGCTACAACTGAACATTCATGATGGGGAGATGGCAATTTTAGGCCAAGTTAGAGGAAAAGGAGTATAGTACCATTTTCTGTTGTTAATTTGTTACAGCTCAGCACTCTGGATGGAGCGATGACAATTTTATGCCCAGTACGTGTGAAAGGAGTATGGCAGCAGTAACAATACACTGAAAAAAGATGTTATTCAGGTTCCAGGAGTTAAATATTCAACCAAAATAGTCACACACGAGACATCACCCTATTGGTCTGTATTCCTGTTGGGTAGGGAAGCTTCCTAACACTTCTTAGTGATTTATTTGGATATGACTGGTTAATATCAACTTATATGTTATTATGCCGGGTGTGGTGGTACTGAAATAACTGAAATGACACGCGAGAGGATAGTAAGGAGTAAGAGGTTCCGGGAGCATCCTTAATTGATGAGAATATGAGCCCTTGAATCGAGTGATGCATTTTCTTATTACCTTTGGACAATTTTATTCAACCTAAGACTGATATCTGGCATTGATGGGGCTAATGAACATTATATGTAGCCCTCCAGTTATGCACATCACCCCCAAAGCTGAATAAAACTGGTGGCAGCGAAAATAAAATTAAATGAATATCACAGTGAGGAAATTAAAGGTCTTCCATCCCCTCCCCCCTCCAGATGTTGGCACTGGTAGTATATCTTGGAACCCATTGTAGAGCCACTGCCTGACACAGACAACAGGATGGCATGTAAGTACTGTACCTGTGTAGCCTAACCCAGTGTACAGTACAGTACAGTAAGAGCCTTAGAGTTGTCCCCCTCCCGTCCGAGTTCATATTTGACAACAGACTTAGTCCTCACGTATGTATCACCCTTTTCCACGTTAATTTTTCTGATACAGGTAGTCGTCTCCTGCTTATGTATGGGTGAGGTTATACAAGACACTGTGTAAAACAGATTTTACATAAATTGAAACTAAGCAAAAAATGGTGCTAATACATCTAGACTTACTCCATCATACCTTGAAGACATCTGAGGGTGGCTTGCATTATTATTATAATTATTATTTTTTTATCATGAGTTACACAATCAATTTGAAGGCTAAACATTCAAATCTAGAGCCATTCTAGATTCAGTACATAATACTGTATTAGCATTTGCTTATACAGTAGGTCATTATTTTGATGTTCATCATTGTAATTACTCTGACAAAAAATTACAGAAAAATGTTTTCTTGACAAAGTTGGTGCTGTGGAAATTAAGTTATCACTGCTGCTCACACCGGTTGCCAGTTCAGCCTGGTGAGTCCATTTGGATAATCTTTGTTTCAGCTTTATAGCTGATTAATGCTTGGTGGCAGCAAATTAATTCATTGGATAGAATGTATGTGGTAAAGATGATGTGCTAGTTGAGAACAAACCTCGCATATTCCTCATATAGAAGTGGTGGAGGCTTGGGGAATTTGGCATTAAAACTGGAATCAAATACCGTAAAGTTTGGGAGACATTTCAAACCAAACAGGGTTAACCAGAACTCAGTTGTGTGCAAAGTCATAAGGAACCACTTGAAGTTCCTTCATTTATCACTGATTATCCTGAACCTCTTTCACACCTGATGATAAAGTGAGGTAGGATCCAGAAGTGATGAAAGTACAGAGTGAGGGATTTATCAACAGCCTGCACAGTGAAATGAGCCACACAATTGTTCACACATCATTCTAGTCCTTGGAATCCTGGCTGCAACTCACAGGTCTAACTTCACTGTCTGTCATCTTATCATTTTTTGCCCTGTCACCTGCATAGAGGCCTGGGGCTAGGCTTCTCAGTCCCAACATTTGGGGTGAAACTGACCAGGTGTACTTACTGAAATGCCATTACATGACCAATAAACCCCAGCCCCCCACAAAATGTGGAGCCCTTGTGGAAACCATCTGATTGGGGCACCTTAACTCTCTAGGCCACCAGGCATTATTTGGTTATACGGTTATCACCCAATGCAATAAATGGGTTCCTGGGTTACAAGAAACAATTTGGCTTTTCACTTACTGCAGAGTCACATGAAGGCAGCACCAGCACCACATCAGCTGAGTGGATGGTGGGTGCCCCCACCTACCACTTTACACATACCAGGTATTGTACTTTCACACATTTAACTCTCATCTTAAATGTCAGGACCAACTTGCCTAGCCCAGGGCTCCTATGCTCATCTGTGGGGTGACAAGACTGGATGATGGATGGATGAAAAGCTTTCAAAATACTGTCACCCCAGAAAACCCATCAGCTGCCAGTAAACCACTGCTCCTGTGCGGTATATGCCAAGAGACAGTCTGTCCCTCCAAAGAAATGTGGTTAGAGAACAGCAGAGGATGTCATGGAGAGGAACTTGCAGTGCCAAGATGTGTTGTAAGATGCTTACAAGCCCTCTTCAAGTCCCCACACGGAGGAACCACACAATGAGAAATATACATTTCTGGATACCAAACATGACAGTGATTCATACATTATTTCCAGGCTATCTACAACAACTCAAAAAGGGTCTCTTAACCCTTGCCAAGCTGGAGATCATACGAGGCACAGTGAAGGTCTGCTTGGGCCGCACTGCAAGGCTCATATGAGGCACAATATACATTGGTTATAAAACAATGACTCAGGGGAGGTCAAGTACCCTACAAAGAATTAGCATGGCAAGGGTTACAAGCAAAGGTCAGTCACAAAATTTATCCTAACTTCAACAAAGCCTGTTGAAACTAGCCTTGAAGCTAACCTATTAACTAAAATAAGAACAGTTACTTAAATACCCACTGTCAAACAGGCATGTGTGTTTAAATTTCAAGCTGCCAGTTATTGTTGCTCTACCTTGGTCTGTCCAGCTGAGCAGAAACTCAGACCACAAGCAAGCATCTGCCTTCCTGTGAAAGACATTGCCTCAATTGGGTGGGAACAAGGTTATTCCACTCAGCAAGATGCTGCCACCTAATGGTCTTAAGAGCTGAGACTTGGGAGGCCCCACTACGTGCTCACCCTTAATAAAATATATTTAGGTTACAGTATCTTAATGAGGTTGTTAGTTTAATATTGTTAAGGTTAAGAAATTATTTAATTACTGTTCATTTTCCTACTATTACGATCATTACTTCTGTATCATCAGAAGAAAAGTCTAGGAATAATTATTTTAGCTAATGGTAAGAGTAGAATTTAACCCACTCACATTTTTTCTCTTTTTTTTCCCTTGCTACCCAACTTCCTTGGGTGCCATATATAATCCAGTGCAAGGAAGACAGAAAATAAATGTGTCTGTGAGACTCACAGGAGTACAGGGGAGTTCTGAATTAGTCAGTTTTATTTGTGTTACATTTTGCAGGTATACAAGTGAAGTTATCCGCTCAGCCAAACCAGGGTGGCAGAATCAAGGCCAGCAGAGTTAGAAGTGGCAGACTGAGGCAGGAGTGTCAGTAGTGGCAGTGGCAATCATGATGAAGTCATATACAGTATCTTCAAGTTCAACTGTGTCAGATATGTGAAGCTGGATGCATTAGAACCAAAGATAGATGAGCTGAAGGCAATGATGGGAGAGTCAGAAATGGAAAAGTCTGATATGTTGGTGTGAAATGTGGTAAAGGTACATACAGCAGAGTTGGTATTGGTAGAGTCAGGTGTGACTGAGTGTGAAGCGGCAGAGTTAAAGGTGGAGAAGTTTGAGGCAAAGTTAAGTGGCACAGTCAAAAGTGGTAGACAAGATGAAGTGTCAACACCCAAGTCAAAAGTGACAGCTGGTGGTACAGTCAGAAGTAAAATCAGAGATGGGCAGGCGGTACTTTTAAAGTATCGATGGTAGTGATAGTGGTACTGGTCGAAAACAGTACTGGTGGGAGCAATAGCGTTACAACTTTTGAAAAGTACCGGCGGTAGTGATATCGGTACTTCGTAGCGGTACTTTTTTATTAACTACTCGAGTCTTGCTTTAACCAAACCTGTACAAAAATCATAGTACCTAGAATAGTTGGGGCTTAAAGGTTTAAATAAAAACTTTTAAAGAGTATTACATCTTATAAATTGTCACTCACCGGTGCACCACTTTCCGCATTACATCTTATAAACTTGTCACTCACCGGTGCACCACTCTCCGCATACTCCTGTCTACAACCTTTGTACTTCTGTATTATCATTTATTTCCCATAAAAAATACAAGCATTTTGAAGTGATCATTGCTCAGTCCTGCTCGTTTTGGTTTCCCATTGACAACAGTTGTTCTACTGCAGCACTGGAGGGTACCGGCGTGTTGAACCTAGTGAATAAATCTACCAATACTTTGCGTGGGAACATGTTGCTAGACTATTCTGCTTCAAGCTCCATGCCACTGGTACTCTGCGTGTCTTCTTCATTACTGGCTTTCTCCAACAAACTAACTAATTAGTTTGTTACATTCCTCTTCATTTCTGCCACACTGAGCGCATCATTGGTAAGTCACTCCGGCCAAAATGCCAGTTTGAACTTAGTATTGTTAACAGGGCGTACGATACTGTTCAGCAATTCGTTGATCATGGGTGGCATCCATTAGAGTTCATTGTCATTGCCAGAATCTCTTTCTAAAATTTGCACATTCTCACCAAAAAGCACTGATTATCGCTACTGCTAAGGGAATGGCCAAAAAAGTACCGGTGGTACCAGTAATGGTACTAACCCAAAGAAGTACTGCCGGCACCAATGGCGGTACAAAAAAGGCACTGCCGTTACAAGTACAGGCGGTACTGCCCACCTCTGAGTAAAATAAATATTGGTTGAGTCAAATGAAGAAAAAGTGGAGCTGCATATGCTACAGCCTGTGATGTTAGAGTCAATATTGTAAGGAGAAAACTATGGTGATGAAGTACGAGATGACAGAGTTGGATGCAGCAGCATATGGGAGGCGGCAGTCATATGTGGTTAAGTCTGTTATGGCAGGATTAATGGGAATGAAGGTGAAGGTGGCAGAATCAGAAATGGCAGAGATGGAGGGGGGGGGGAGCTCGTGAAATCAGAGTCAGATGTGGTAGAGTTGGAGCTGATGGTGACAATCAGATATGCTGCAATCAGACATGGTGGAATCAAAGATGTTGGAGTTAAAAGGGTTAATGGTGGGTGGGGCAGAAGTGGCAGATCTGATGGATTTAAGTCAGAAGTGAATTAAAAGTGAATGAAGTGGCAGACCTGATGGTTTTGGAGTCAGAAACGGAATAAAAGTGGATGGAGTTAAAGATGACAAAGCTGAAGATAGTGGACCTGGAGGCAACACAGCAGGAGAGTCAGAAGCAGGTGACAGAATCAGACATGTCAGAGTCAGAAATATAAAAGGTGGGAGAGGCAGAAGCAACGGCTCTGGTGGAACTGAAGTCACAGTCCCAAGTAGTGGAAGCACAGGAACTGATGGTGGCAGGGTCAGAGGTGGGGAAGCTGGTGGTGGCACAGTTGGATATGTAGCAGAATCACAGGGGATGAATTTGAAATGTTGGAAGTCAAATTTGGAGGTGGAGTCGGAGAAGCTGAAGGAGGCACAGGGGTAATGGTGACACGGGAATTGATGCTGGTGGAAGTGAAGGAAGAATCTGAGGTGATAGACTATGATACTGTGGAAATGGATCTGGCAGAGACAAATGTGGCAAGAGTTGGATATCAGAGGGACAAATTAAGTGGAGTTGGGTATAGGAGTCAAATACAGCAGAGTCAGATAAGTCAGCCAGATATGATAGGGTTGGATACAGCAGTCAAATAAGGTAAAGCTGGGAATGGCATAATCAAAAGTTGTGAATCCAGGCATGTAAGCTGGATGTAGCAGAAGTCTGTGATGGAAAAATCTAAGGGGATGAAGGCAGAAGAGTCAGGAAAGTGAGTAAAATGTAATGAGCATTCTTTTTCTGCGCCTGCCCTCTTCTCTCCCATCTTTCCTGTCACTTTTTACTGCTTTTCTTTCTTTAACAGGTGGCTTTACATTGAGTGACAAGCCAAATGGTTTCCTGTAAGCCAAGAAACCATTTACAATGTTGGGTGATAACCATATAACCAAACCATACGTGCTCCCTACGTGTCAACAAGTGGGTTGGTGGAGGGTTAGTGCCCCTCCCCGTAAAATGAATAACCCAAAGTCAAATGGCCACCCCTTATGGGATCATTATGGCATCTGGCAATAGATAGATAGAGTTGAAGAAAGAATAAGGTTTATGAGAACAGAATAAGTAGATTAAAGGACAGAACAGTCAAGTACATCAGCAGGAAAGAATCGGTAGAAGTGTTAGAAATGAAAATCAGGATTTTAAAAATGGAATCATAAGAACTGAAGGTAGTGGAATGACAGGTTGTGGAATTAAAGTGTGAAGTGTTCTTGTAATTTTTTCTTCCTCTATTAAGCCCTTGGTAAATGACAGAAAATATGCCTGCTAAAGAATAATTAATACTCATAAATCCAATTTCCCAGTTTGCTCCAATTTACAGCAGCAGTTGTATGGGAAAACTGGTGTTATTTTGGCTCACATCCATGTTTTACGATAAGGACTGCTTCTATAAGGGAGAATCCACATCTTGTAAATTGATATGAAGAAGCATTATACTCTGTTCACTTAACTTAGCCTAAAATTGTTATCTCTGTGTCTTTAAAGGTAAGCTGTAACAAGAGATAAATGCTAGAATAGGCTAAACACAAAGAAGTGCTGTGGAGAGAATCTAGAACCATAATACTGTTTAGTTCTGCCTTTATGCTGTACCAAGAGAATGTTGCTAGACTATGATGCTAGTCACAAAGAAGTTCTACAGAAAGGAAACAGAGCTGTAGTATTGTCGTAACTCTTGCACTAAGCCTCAGGAAATAAGCTGCAACAGAATTAAAATCTCTACCAAGTTCCAGTGGACAAAGTACACTGTAGGTGTGGACTGTCCCTACGAAATACAGAATCAGTTGTGGTAAAGTCGGAGGCTGGTATCCATGTATTTCAGGACTTTTAAGCCTTTCACCACAATGATACATTTTATATTTCAACCCACTGATTTTGATTATGTATTTTTCATTTTATGCTCTTTTTCCATGCCATTTTTTTTAAATTGTATTTTTCCATTTTACTCTTTTATTTGACTATTTTATTCTTGTAATATGATAACATATTCTGTATTTTAACCTCTTGGCTTTCATAATGTATTTTTCACTGTATTCTTGCATTTTACTGTATAATGTAGGTGATTATATTCAATTTAGTTCAGAATTAAAGAATAGCAAGGTTAGGTATATCTTTCACTAACCTTTTCACAACTATAACAGGACTCCTACACAATCAGATTGCCTGGAAACAGTACTGATAAAATAAAATACATGAGTGGACTGAATGGGCTAAACTTACTATTGTCAGATGATTTTACTCACCTTAGGAATGACTCATTTGTGGAGGGGTTAAGCCTACTTGAACTTCCTCACTAAGTGTAAAAGTAGTAGTAGTAGTAGTAGTAGTAGCAGTAGCAGTAGTAGTAGTAGTAGTAGTAGTAGTAGTAGTAGTAGTAGTAGCAGTAGCAGTAGTAGTAGTAGCAGCAGCAGCAACTCCAATTTTGTCTGAACATGAACCCCATGGACTGTGGGTTGAAACTACCCTTCTCGTGTGGCTAACCATCCTCCTCTCTGGGGACAAGGAGGGAGTTGGGGGACTTTCAAATAAAACGTCATTGAAGCAGGTCATTTGTACTGGTGCCATGAAGGAATCTCTCTCCAGCACTGTAGGCTGAGTAAAATCATCACACAGTAGCAAGGAAGTACTGTATTACAAAATGGCAGGTTTTAGAATAAACCCCTATATGCAAATCTGTTGGAATATACCATAATGCTGTTATAGCTAATACCCATCTTGTGCCATCTCTATGATCTCAGATACTATAATTCACTCAGAAGAGAAAAAATTTGATGAACAGACATCAGCTAAAGCACCAATTCTGTGAACCGTCTCCAGATTCTCAGCTACAATCGGGCAGCCCTGGGTAGTGATTAGATCTTGATGCATGCAGACTGCTAGCTGATGATGTCAGTTCAATATAGCAAGTGCACAGGCTGTGTTGGTAAAAGGAGGGAGGAAGGGGGCACCATGTGCTGGAGGGCTGTATGAGGTAACCACATTCCTAGAGGTTACAAATAGAGGGCTTATTCTAAAACCCACCAGTTTATAGGCCTGTCAGAATGTAGTGCCCAACAACTAGAAATACCACCTACAGAGGAAGTTCTCAGACCCTCATAATCCAGCCAATGTGTCCCTGAAAAACTTATATAAGAAGTGGAGGTGTCATAAGGTGCTGAGTTGACACCAGACAGATAAGGAGCAGATGGTTCATAAAGGTTTATTATGGAACATATAAACCACAAAAAGAAACAAACACCTGTAAGTAAAACTAAACGAATCCACAAGACACTTGATATATAAGCTCCTAAACAGCATCACACCCTATATGGTACAGAAGTCAGAGACAGAGAACATCCCAAAACACAGCATAAAATCACTGCATCACCTGATACTAAGATCAAGTAAGATTAACTGCAAGGCTAATGCATACAAGTTACTTAAATCATACTGACTAGGGAGGAACACATCTGCACAAGTATTCACCACTTCTAAGGTACACAGCACCATATATGAAATCACTAAAACTCTTAAGACTAGGAGGAGAACACAATGGAAGCACACTTGAACTTTTGATGAGAGAGGTGGACTGCTCTTGCTGTGACGACACATGTATATGCAGCAACATATGGATGTAAGTAGAACCTAAAAAACAAGTCAGCTGAAGCCAAGATCCTCTTATCCACTAAGCAATCAGTAGAGAAATACTGTAATTGGAAAAATAAACTGAAGCAAATTTCCATATATTATGTGTTGCTGAAGTGGCAAAAGTATCAGCCAGGTCAATTACTGAACAAAGTAACTTGGAAATCTGGGCAGCAGAACACAGTTTATGTGACTCAGGCCAAATCTACAGTACACTACACTCGAACACCTTTAATGGTGTAACGTACATATGCAATGGCAAAGAGGGCAATTGGTATGTTCAGACATGAGAACTGGGATAATGAGAAGTTTTGCTCTGAACAATGTCAACTAGTTTGCACAAAAATCATGGAACTGAAAAAATAGTAACCACAGTGTAACCTCAAATAAATTTGTTCAGATTCTGTTGCTGTTGCTGCACAGCATGCAGTTCTGACACCCTAGCTTCCAGGGCCAAAAGTCCACAAGGGTCTGCTTTGCAGAGGTACAGTACCACAACTGGTGTTGAAACACATGGAATGGGTGGTGATGAAGCATCTAAGAGACAGAGCACTGGCAAAGTGATGTCCAAGATGGAGAAGCAGTGTGCATATTTAAAAAGGCCATCCTTAACAAGGCAACCATCCAGTCTGGGACTGGAACCAATAAAACAGTCCCAATTGCAGTGGATCTTTCAAGACTGCATACTATTCGGCTTGCTGCTATCTGAGGACAAGGAAGTGTTGGTGTGAGACGGGTTTAGATATGGGAGAGACCCACCACATATCCCTGGCCCACCATGACCCTGGTCATCCCCAAATGAATGCCAGGAGAGGAGTTTTTTCATCAGAGTATTGAGCTCTCCTGGGCAAACTTCTGAGCACTACAAACAAGGTCTGAGAAAAACAAACAGGACTAAGTTGTCCAATTGCACAGCGAAACTTGGGAAAAGATTTTTAAAAAATTAAATACACTAAACAGCATAATTTGCAAAGATAATCCACCTACAAATATGCCTGAATTAA
This sequence comes from Birgus latro, assembly GCA_018397915.1. Classification (NCBI taxonomy): domain Eukaryota; kingdom Metazoa; phylum Arthropoda; class Malacostraca; order Decapoda; family Coenobitidae; genus Birgus; species Birgus latro. The sequence goes on along the minus strand of JAGKTI010002281.1, from coordinate 17,431 downwards.
TACAACAGCAGTGAAAAGCTGACCAAACCCTTCCAGTTGCATATGAGTGCAGCATCTATAGCTGGAGGGCAGAGCTGCCTACAAGTCTCTCAACTCTCCACGTTGAAAAATCTGAGCTCACAAAACAGAAAGTGGAGAAATGCTCACACAGCTCAAATGAGGATTTGCACCTCAGCTGCTGGCACTGTATTTTCCAGCCATCACTGAGGTATATGTCATGGATACATCTATGTGCTAATATAAGCAGTACAATATATCAACAGAGAACATACACACTTGATATTAACTAAAGTTGTATGGGTGATCTCCATGTGGAAGAGCCATGCTAAGGGACCCACACAAACACTTGTCCTGAGACAAGCAGGACACCAGCATGTCAGAACCGCCAAACAGAACAACATGAATGTAAGGTGTCTACAAAACAAAACACCTGGCAACAGGGGATCCGACAATAAACCAAAAACACCATGGGCATCACAGCACAAGTGGCAGCAAAGCTAGGCAACAAATTGTCAGTGGACAGTGTCACCCAAGAAGGACCACAAAGAGAGTCCTAACTCAACCAAACAACAACTCAGTTCAACTAAGACAAGATACAGGCTGCAAGTGAAGCAACTGAAGCATGGTCCCTCTGGGCTCAAGTAGCTAGGGGGTGAGGGGGAGACACCACACAGATGCACACTGGAGAGGAGGGGGGCACTTGAATGCTCCCAGAATACATGCCCCACAGCCCCCGGGCTACTGGAGAAGCAAACATCAAACAGGTTAGACATCATCAGGAAAAAGCACGTGGATCAAAGAGGATCGCGTGCCCCACCACCCAACGTGGAAGATTCGCCGTCGTCAGGCAGGAGAACTGAGACCTGCATGGGGCAAACACTCCCTACACCAACAACAACAGAACACAAGTGACCAGAGGAAGTGCTAAGAAAACACCACCCAGCTCCTAGACCACCACCAGGATACTGCAGGACCAACATCACAAGGCAACACAGCACAAACATGGACAACCTTTGAGAACACTACACAATGACAGAAAACAAAAGAAAAGGACAGAGGACAAGCAAAAAGAGGGAAGCAAAACAGATCACTGAGATCCATGGAATGAACAGAAGAAATAAGACAAAAAAGGAGAAAGAGAAAGAGAAAAAGATAAAGGTCACATGGGCCGAGCATTAAAGAGGGGAAGAGTGCAAAGAAGACCCCACAAAAAAGAAAATTCTGATGCAAAAAACAACTTAACTTACACCATGTCCAGGATGCTAACAGTGTTCTGGGGGCGGGAGAAGAAAAATAAGTGACATACAGGGTAACAATACATAACAGACCACATAAAAACAGTCTAACAAATAGGCTTTAGGGAAAGTGCTTGGAAAAAGAACGATGTCATCAGCTAGCAATGTGCATGCATCGGGAGTCAAGTCACCACCTGGAGCTCTCTGATCACTACTGAGAAAAAGGAAGTTCATGGAATTGGTGCTCTCACTGATGTCTCCCTTTATCTTCTCTTGCAAGTGACTTTTTTTTCTCTTCCAGGTGAATTACGGTACCTGCAACCATGAGGATGGCTGGGGAAGGGTAGTGATTATTAGAGCACTACATTCTGATGAGCTTACCTATCAGGTTTTTGTTGAAGGAATTAATAAGTATATACAGCACTTTTCAGATGTGAGCGAGCCTTAATATATTTCACTTATTCCATTAGGTATTGGGGGAATCTGACAGTAAACAGAAAATTTGGGGTTTGATGTAAAATAATACAAATTTAATAAGTGAAATACATAACTGCATACATGTTCTTTTTCATGTCTTCATAACTCACACAGTCTTAATAGCTACAGTGTTACATATACTTGTGCATAATAAATATAATTCAGCTGATACAGCTGACTTTTTCTTTTTGCCACAATCTCAGAGCTCAGACACTTTAAGGCACATCAAAAATAAGGTTTGTATTTATCCCTACATCATGCACAAGCAGTGGATGGTTATGGATTTGCATCAACACAACCAAAAATCAAGGGGATAGGTGTCACTACCAAAAATAAATCAATAAACAAAATAAATAAATAAGGGCCCTATACTATGTTCACTTACTTTAGGCATAACTTTATCATCTCTCCATCTTGAATGCTGGACAGGAACAAGAGATTATGATAACACTTAAGTATGGTGCCAGTCACGAAGAAGTGTGATGGTAAGAATGCAGAGCCACAAACGTGTCCCATTCTGCCACTTACCTAAGGGAAATAAGCTCCTGAATGAGGATGAGAGTCTCCATCATCAAGTTCAGTTAAATCATCTATAATTGGAGGAGCAGCACTACATGACAGACACCCTGGTTTATATTCCTGTCAGTTAAGGATGCTCCCTGATGTCTTTTCCTGCTCCCTAACACCTTCTCCTGCTCCCTAGCACTTTTTCCTGTTCCCTAGCACCTTTCCCTGCTCCCTAACACCTTTTCCTGCCCCCTAACATATTTTCCTGCTCCCTAACACCTTTTCTTGCTCCCTAACACTGTTTCCTAAGTGATTTATTTTGCTTGTTACACCTTACTCTCCTATTCTGCTTTATAGAAGTCCTTCCAACATCACCACACTCTGCATAAATAACATACAAAAGGATATCAACCTGCTGTATCCCAAAATAAACCACTAAGGAAGGGGTGCTAGGGAGCTTCCTTACCCGACAAGAATATGGACCCGAGTCATCCCTAGCTGGCATAGGAGGCTTCATTGCATCTCTCTCTCTCTCTCTTTTATATTACACCTTAACATTCTCTTCTGCAGTATTTATTCTGCTTTATTATAAACAGATTTGTCAATAACATACAGATGGATATTCAGGTGTAATGTGCAGAAAATATCACTGAGGAAGAGAGAGAGAGAGAGAGAGAGAGAGAGAGAGAGCAACTGTCAAGATACCTCCATGCACAAAATTCCAACTGGGGCATAAAAAAAAAAGAAAAAAAAGAAGAAAGAGAAAAGGAGAGGAGAGGGAAAAAAAGGGGGGGAGGGAGAGGGAGAGAGAGAGGGAGAGAGGGAGAGAGAGAGAGAGAGAGAGAGAGAGAGAGAGCAACTGTCAAGATACCTCCATGCACAAAATTCCAACTGGGGCATAAAAAAAAAAATAAAAAAATAAAAAATAAAAAACTATACTCATTTTACCCTAACTTAGCAAACAATGGGAACAATAAATTAACAATAAATTACACAATACTAGTAACAAAGAGGTACAGTATTATCGAAAGGATGTTGAGCCGTGGCACTGTATTTTATCTTATTTTATTTTGCGGCTCTACTACGAGAAACCACGAAAGGCTGAAAATCTGGGCCAAGCGAAGGTAAGAGGACAATACCAGCCTTTCAAAATACCTCCATTCACGGTTCTCGGTCTTCCTCCACATCACCTAAGCCTCAAGGACTGACGTAAGGATATGGATTTGGTGTCTGTTCTAATTTATTTTTGGACTTTGGCATTTCTTCTCTTGATCCTGCACTGCACCTGTGTGGGAAAAGACAGTGGTAGTGGTGGTGGTGGTGGTGGTGAAGGTGTGGCTAGAAGTGGTTGTGGTATCTGTGGTGATGGTAGTTATGGTTGTGATGGTGGTGGCTGTGGTGGTAGTGAGGATTGTGGCAGTGAAGGTGTAGCTAATAATGGTTGGGAATGGTAGTTGTGGTGTTGATGGTGCTTGTGGTAGAGACAGCTGTGGTAGTGAAGGTGTATTGGAGGTGGTGGTTGTTGTGGTAGGTACAGCAGTGATGGTGGTTGTGCTGGTGGTAGTTGTAGTGGAAGTGGTGGTGATTGTGGTGGCAGTGGTTATGATAGTCATGGTGGTAGAGGCAGTGGGGATGGTTGTGGTGGCAGTAATGGTTGTGGTGGCAGTAATGGATGTGGTAGTTGTGCTAGATGTGGTTGTGAAAGTGGTAGTAGCTGCTGATGTGGTGGTGGCAATGTGGTGCGGTGGTAGATATCACTCAAACACCTGCTACACCTAGACCTAAGCACAGGCCTCTGGTGGTGAAGGGGATATTGAAGGCTGTTCCTAATATCTCTAGTTTGGTAAGTCTCATCACAGTTACATAAGGTTTTGTAGAGGTAATAATAAGAGTAATAATAAAGAAAATAATAATACTCTACTACTACTACTAATATCCTACTACTACTACTACTAATAATAATAATAAACTGAAAGTATTAACATAATGGACTACACTTCTTTCACCCTAACTTTGACAAAATTTTAATCCTACTACACCTTCATCACCCACAGACTGATGGCAGAAAAAGATAATACTACACCTCATCATCCTTTCCTCAGCAATTCTTCATGACTAGCAACACATTTTCAAGTTAGCTAACCTCTTCAAACAGCTCAGGATTGAAGATAAAGAAGTGTCAATTTTAGGACAAATAAATGTGAAAAGAGTATAATTATTTACCTGTTCCTATGGGGCAAAGAGACGCAGTGAGCATGACCTAGTCTCAACTGGGGCACCCACATTCCTCATTCACCTCCTCCAGAATCTTCACCTGCATCAACGTTAGCTCCCTCCTTCACCTACGACTCTCCTCGGTGGGTTTTGTTTTATATCCTGAGGTTCTGGTTCCTCCTCCCCTCCATTTCACTCTGACTCTTGCTTTACTTGAGCTCAGAGAAATTTTCAGTAACTTCATCATCTGTAACCAATATTATTTTCAAATCCTTGCTCATACTGGACGACTTCTCCATCTTTTCTCATTTTGCTGTGGTGCATTGTGGCTTTGATTTTTATTGTGGACCAGCTTCTCCTCACACCCCATCTCATTCTCACCCTTGCTTTCCTTAGGCTCGGCAGAACTTCCAGTCATTCCTCCATCATCAATAACCACCAATTCATTCCCATATTCTTTGTTCCTTTGACTGCCAGATGCACCAATGCTGTTTTATTTTCAGTTCTCTACACTAACCTCTTTCTTGCACTCCATCTCACCCCTACTCTCTCTTTCCTTTAAATCACTAACAGTTTTAATAGTCTAATAGTATCACCTATAACTAGCCCATCAATCCCTGGTCCTTATGGTGTGGTGATGTTTCGGTGGATATGAGATGTGGTGATGGTGTGGTGGTATGGTATGTGGTCCTGTGTGTATGTGAGGTGTGTTTCAGTGTGTGTAATGTGTAGTTGCGTCAGGGTGTGTGGCCATCTACGAGTGCAGTCAGAGGTCCGGGTGAGTATAAAACAAATGACAGTGGGATGTGTAACTAAGTGGAGTGAGACTGGGATGTGGGTGGGAGCTGTGATAGTGGTAATAGGGTTTGTGTTTGGTGTGGTGGTGGTGGGAGGTGTCTGTGGTGTCTGGTATACCGGTGTGGTGGTGGTATGAGCGTGTCTGATGTGGTGGTGGTGGTGGTGGTGTTAGGGTGTATGTTTGGTGTGGTGGTGGTGGTGTGTGTGTGATATCTGAGTGCATCCGAGGTATGGTGGTGTAGTGTGTGATGTCAAAGTGCATCTGAAATGCGGTGATGTATTGCTCAAGTGTTTTTCAGGTGTGGTATTGGCATGTATGGTCTGTTGGTGTGTAAAGTTTTGGTGTGTCTGTGATGTGTGTGGTGTCTGAGTGTTTGTGTGTATGGCTTCTGGGTGAGTCTCAGGCTGTGTGACTGTTAAAACAAAGAGATTTTTTGGTAGTATGGCAATGGGGTGAAGTGGTGTTTGGGTGAGGTGTGGGGGTGGGATGTGTGGATGGTGTGATGGGGGGTGTGGAGGTGGTGTTGGAGTGCTGTGAGGGTGTGAAGGTTGAGTGAGAGCTTCCTTGTTCTTTAGACTCTGCCAGCTTCCTCTTCCACACTGCATGTCTTCTCATCCTGCTACGAAGTTCCTTATCCCTCCGCTTACTGAACCAACTCTTAACCTGTTGAAAGACCAAGGATAAAGTTAACTCTATGACTGCAAACAGGTTGGCATGAAATAATGGAGATGGATTAGAAGTATATGCAGGAGGGTGGCTTGGGATGGAATTAGATGGTTGAGGAGTAACATGCAAATCAGTAGGTTGGGAAGGAATGATGAACTCAGATGAAGGAAGGATGTGTTTGGAACGGAAAGAGGGGTATGACTGCGAAATACAAATACGGTGATGAATCCTTACCTGCTCCTCTGAGATGCCAAGGGTCCTCCCCAACACTGCATATCTGTTGCTGTGTGTGTGGATGCCCTGCTGAAAGTTCGTTTCCAGTGCTGCTATCTGGCGATCATTGAGGGAATTACTACCACTATTACTACTACTACCTACTGCCACCTCGTGTTTACTAAGAGCACTGCTACTACTACTCAATGCCATCTGGTGTTTGCTACGGACACTACTACTACTACTACTACTACTACTATCACCATCATCTGCCATCTTCTTGACCACAGCAATCCATGACTTAATTTTGCTGATGTCTTCTTCCTGGAAAAATAAAGCATCTGTAGAATAAAAGCAGCTGTGCCTCTCTCTCTCTCAATGTGTGTGTGTAAACTTGCAAGTCACCCTGCTGGTACAGCTTGGTGGACAGGTGGGTAGGCTGGTGGGAGGTTGGGTGGGGTTGGTTGGTGGCTGCATGGGTGGATGATTAAGGTGTGTAGGTGGGTGGGTTTGCCAGGAGGGGTGGGTGGGTTGGGTAGGTAGAGTAAGTGGGTGGATGGAGGAAAGCAGGTCTACTGCGAAACAGGTCTATGCTTTGAACAGGTCCAAATAGGAAAAGATGTCCGTGCGGAAACACATCTTTTGGGGAAACTGGCCTAAGTAAAAACAGCCGCCCAATGCACTGAGAGAGAGAGAGAGAGAGGATGGGTCCACTTGGAGATTTGGTATTTCCTCATGGGGAAAACAGGTCCATGGAGGGAAAATGGGTCCATGGAGGGAAAATAGGTCCATGGAGGGAAAACAGGTCCATGGAGGGAAATCAGGTCCATGGAGGGAAAATGGGTCCATGGAGGGAAAAACAGGTCCATGGAGGGAAAATAGGTCCATGGAGGGAAAAACAGGTCCATGGAGGGAAAACAGATCCATGGAGGGAAAACAGGTCCATGGAGGGAAAACAGGTCCATGGAGGGAAAATAGGTCCATGGAGGGAAAACAGGTCCATGGAGGGAAAATTGGTTGGAGGGTGAAAAATATGAGGATGGGGAGTGTAACCAGACATCATCATCATTACCATCATCATCATCATCATCACCATCATCATCATTACCATTACCATCATCATCATTATCATCATCAATCATCATCATTACCATCATCATCATCATCATCACCATCATCATCATCATTATCATCACCATCATCAACACTGCTATCACCATCATCATTCATCACCACCACTCACATCACCATCATCATCATTTTCATCAACCCATCACCACCACCATTATCATCAATATTTTCACCACAGAGAGAGAGAGAGAGAGAGAGAGAGAGAGAGAGAGAGAGAGAGAGAGCATACGAGAGGAAGAAGGGAAATAATCAGCACAGCCTAACAACACTATCATGTCTTCTTAACTGTTTTAATTCACTGATTCATTGTGTTCAACCAAATGCATCCTTGTGTGGCTGTCATGGTTGGGGCTTCAAGTGATTCATTTGAGGGTTTCATGTTGGGGTTTGAACTGCCTGGGAAAGAGCTGAGGACCACAGTGCTCTCTTGGTGATGGTGGGGTGTGGTGTGGTGGATGTGGACAGTGGTGTGGTGTGGTGGTGATGGTAGTGATGTGGTTGGTGATGAAGATGGTAATGTAGTGTGGTGTTAGTGAGAAAAGAGGAGAGAACCACTGCTGAGATTATCAAGGAGGTGAGGTGCAGGCCTGATACATTCTGAAGAACATATAAATATTTTCAAAGCATTCCAAGCTCTCGCCAGCTGTCTTAAACACCTGATGGCTGCTCCACACACAGTCTCTTACACTGCACATCTCAGCATAAACACTATTACTAACATTTTCACTACTCAGCTTCCATACTTTTTTTTCTCTCTCCAAACATACCTTTTGCTTTCCTCCACCTCTGTTTCAGTGCCACATTGCACATAACAGGTGTGTGCTGTGGGACATTATATTCTCTCCCCACCAATAAAATTTAGCATTTGACATACTTTCATTCATGATTCCTGACCAAAAACTATCAACCTAATTTTGAACACATTTTGATTCACGTACATTCAGCCAGCTCTCTCTCTCTCTCTCTCTCTCTTTGAAGACTTCCTTACCATTCATCCATCATCCAATCCTACATTGCCCATCTCCCTCTCTCACTTTGAAGATTTCCTTACCATCCATCCAATCCCACGTTGCCTCATGAGAAGCGTAGAAGCCCAGCGCTAGGCAACTTGGTCCTGACATTTAAGATGAGTGACCAGCCTCACTCATCCCTGAGTGGCATTACATGAGCAATAAACCCCAACCAACCCCTGGATATAAACCTTCACCACCTCAATCCGATTGGAGCACCGTAATTACCCAGTAAACCACCAGGAGCAGCACTACATTGAGTGAGTAGATGGTGAGCACCCCCACCTACTTCCTTACAGCCATACTTACATATCTTGCAACATAAATCCTGTCTCAACTTCAACATTCCTAGTGCCCTAACCCAGACCATCATTTGCTTACCTCCTTTCACCCATCAAATAATTCACATACATGTCCACTCAAGTCTCCACCCAATGCCATGATCTGTTTTTCATCCAATTCTGACACAACTAATATCAGTTCATCTCACAACCTACCCTTCCCCTGCTTACACAGCCCAACCAAGGCATCACCCCCACATTCAAGCTGGCTAGTCTTAATGAACTGACTACAATTATACTTCATGTACCACTGTATAGGTATTGCATGTGTTCCAAGAAACTGCTGTATATGTGCATGGTGATTCAGTGAGTGAAGGTATGCTTTACAAAGAACAATAATCTACTCATATATTAACAAAGCCATATTAATATTGGTAAAAGCATAAAGCTAAGAGATGCAGACTCTACATGTGTTTTAATCACATTACATAAGCAATTTATAGCAATGGACATGAATTTGCAAACACTTAGTTAAGGAAAGAAGGCAAGAGGAAGAGTTTGAGAAGTGGAGAGATGGCATGGAGGCCAAGGATGTGATGGGAAATTATATTGTATTAATTGCTGATAGTACAGTACAGTATGGAGGCAGTGGAGGCAGGGTTTCAGAAATGGAGAGATGGGATAGAGGCCAGGGGCTGTAGGGGGAATGTCTGTTGCGGGAGGATAACGAGTAATCTGGTGTATGGATTATTTTTTTTATTCATTTTTCCTTCCCCTGTGATTCTTTATAAAAAGAAAAAAAAACTAAACTAAGTGCTTCTACAATAAATGATCTCAGTTATGAAAAGTGTGTGGCAAATATTTAGTTTAGATGCAAAGCCTCATTTGTGGTTATCACACATTCTATACTTGACACGACATAACCTAACCATGTAAGCCATATACTTTTTACATTTCCTCTTTTTTTCAAGGTACACATTTCTGTGCATCGCATTTCAATTGCCTGGGCTATGCAACTATGTGTAAGATTCAGTCACATGATGGCTGCTCTCCACGATGCTCAGGCTTTTGTAGTTCTCTGATTAGTCCCTTACCCTTATGTCGTTGTGTAAAACCTCACCTCACGTCTTCTAAGGTATGCCCCTTGGTACTCTTGTTTTTAACACCCATATCCATAATCCTCCTCATTCAGTTAACCTCTAACTTTGGTACTTTTGTCTGTAACATTCATATCCATAATCCTACTCTCTGACGCCTCCTACCCATTGTATTCTTACTTTAAAGATTCATATCCAAAATCCTCCTCACTTAATTAACCTCTTACATTCCCCACACATCTCTGTACCATCTCGGTTACTTGGCTTGCATCACATAACTCATACACACTATACCAAACTAGTTCCTCAGTGGTGAACTATCCTACCTATCACTCAACAAGGCATTAATCATCTGCTTTACCTTCCTTATCTCTCTTACTCTCCAACCCAATAACATCCTCATCCTTTATTAGCCACGTTTTACCGCCATACATGACAGTACTCCTCATACCGTCACCATAGGCTTTCCCCTTTATGTGAAGGGATGGCACAGTACTTTCACTGACAGGAGTGGTAAGAGTTCTCTTAACTTCTTCCAATCACTTCCAGTTCTGACACCACTTTCAATTCTACACCCTTAACAATGACCATACCTTCTAAATACAGTACCACAACACCATCAAAATCTACACCATCCATCCTGTATGATTTCCCATGCATATACAATGTCTTATTCAAAACTCTCATAAATCTTATAACCTACCCTGCATGCCAATGCATCTCTTGTGCACCAACCTGTTAACAGCCAGTACAAAGAATCGAGTTACTACCCACACCTTTTGTATTCACAGCACAAGGCCATTCTACTCGTTATCCTTGCTTTACTTCACATTCTCCCTTAAACCCTTGACCTCCATGCTGTCTCTCCAATTTTCAAACCTTTCCTATGCTCCCTCCACACTGTACTATCAGCAACTAAAACAACATACTGTAATTTCCTAACAAATCCTCGGCCTCCATGCTGTCTCAACACTTCTCAAACTCTTCCTCCGCTCCCTCCGTACTCTACTAACAGCAATCAATACAACATAATCATCATATAACAGTTCTCAAGATACTCAAGTTCTGGCCTCGAGTGACAAGGCTTTAAGCACCATCATGAACAAAGTGAGCTCAGGACAAAGCATCACAGAAAATTCAAGATGTCCACCACTCATTTTCACTCAGGTGGAATCAAAAGGCTGAAGACTTATATGGCATGCATCACAAACTGCTTCAGTCTACTCTCAAGGTTGGTAAATTTAGTTAATAGTTCCTGTATTCTCTCTCTCTCTCTCTCCACCTAATCATCGTCATCATCTCTTCCAAATTCTCCAGCAAAGTACTGTTCTTAGTGAGGTAAGAAACAGAAACAAGGAAAGAAAATGCATGAAAATGGAAATACTGTAATCACCACTACTACCATCATCACTATCAATCAACCATCATCATCATCATCCCTACCTTTCTTCCTAACTAAGGATGGAGTGAGGTAGGAGCCAGAAACTAGGAAAGAAAACATACAAAGTAGAAGGATCAACAGAATAATCCAGGAAATTACCACAATAGCATTTAGATTATATGAAAACTGAGGATAACTGACTAAAAAAAAAAAAAAAATGGAAGGGAGGGTGAAAACTGAGGATAACTGACTAAAAAAAAAAAAAAAACAATGGAAGGGAGGGTAAGAGCCAATCCCACTTCACTGCTTTTGAGGAGTATGGGTCTGAGATGAGGCAAACATGATCCAGTACAATTAGAGGTAAATGGACAGACTCCTTCCCTTGGTGGCATTACATGATCAAAATTCCTCCAGTCACCTCTTGGGGATTGAAACTTTGGTAGACCATCACTGCAACTGGGATGTTCTAACCATTACATCACCAGCCTAACCAAAGATGAACATACCTATGAAGAATTAACCCGCCCCGTCCCGGCAACTTTTTACCCAACCCACCCCCAGAACCCGGCAAGTTTTGGATTATTTTTTTTTTGGCTCAAACCTTTGCTTTTGGAGAAACATCAAAAATTCAGCAAGAAAGCTCTCACCTGAAGTAAAAAATACCCTAAACAGGTGAGAGGCCCCTCACCTGGCTACCGCTTCTATGACTCCGCGCTCCATAAAAGACCTCCCTATGCGAGGGAAACTTAAAACTACTCACAATTGGTAATTATTTATTTATTTGGTATGAATTTATATGTAGTACAAGAGTATATTGGCTTTCGCACAATAATGCTGGCGATATAAGCATCGTTCACTCACCAAACACATCAACATACCGCACCTACCTTGGCGATGTTACCTCCTCATTACTTCTGTTCATTACTAACTCTGGTGCCATGTAATCTTTGTCCTCCACATCGGGAATCACTTTCGCCTTGAATTTTGTCATCGGAGAAACCGTGGTGCTGTGTGTCTTTACTGGCTAGTTCACTGCTAACAGGTGAGTTGCAAGAAAATGGCGCCTCCCCCAAGGGGGGGGGGGGATTACACGAGGTCAGGCAGTGTTGCTGCCTAGCTGGGGGTAGAGGAAGGTCTCTCACATATGCCTACCAAAAATCTCCCAAGAAACATGAAAAATGTGCAAACAACGGGCCTTTCAATTGCAGATTGTACAATGCACGTCGTCGGGTCTCAATGTGAAAAAAGTTGCGAGGTGCATCATACGTTGACGGGGCGGGGCAGGTTAAACACACCATAATTAAAACCAAATCTTCCTACTGTATTTATCTATAACCTGCTGCCATAATCCCATAAGGGGTGGCTGTTTGACTATGTTAGTTGTTTTACAAGGAAGGGCACTAACCCTCCTCCAACTCACTTGCTGACATGAAGGGAACATGTATGGGTTGGTTATATGGTTACCATCCAGTTCTGTAAATGGTTTCCTGGCTTCCAGGAAACCATTAAGCTTGTCATACAATGTAAAGCCACCTGAAAGGGAAAGATGAGTATAGAAAACTGACAGGAAAGACAAGTGATACAGGAAGACAGGAGGGCAGACACAGAAAAGAAAGATAAAAGTGAAGGAAGAAGTAGACAGCACTACATCAGGTAAGTGGATGATGGGTCACCACCACCTACCACCAAATACTGTATATTATTAATCCCCTTAATCAAATGGCATATCCTTTACTTCTTGTTCCTTCCAGACAACAATACAGTACTCAATCTAGGAACACTCTCTGGTACCTGAAGGGATTACTGATAGTTTTATATTACCTCTCTCATTTGAAAAGTTTTGCCTTGGCTGAACAAAAGCCCTGAACAACAGCAGAAATGAAATGAAAGGTTATTACAGGAGGAGTAAATAGCTTATCCCCTTCAGTCTGATGACACATTTCATTTTATTCTCGTAAGTTGCCTTCAGATGGTTTTATTCAGTTTAGAGAGAGATATAAAGTTCTAAAGGGGCAAATGGGGATGGTTTCTTACACTGTCACTACAAATATACAGTTTATCATTATTCCTACGCTCCTCATGGGGCAACATAGGATTGGATGATGGATGGATGGATGTTATCATTATGGTGCAGGGTCACCCAGACGTGAACCAGGCGGATTGCAGGCTAAATCTGCCTTTCTCCTGCAGTCCACAGTCCTCTCTTAAAGTACAGGGAGACTGAGGGACATTTGTATGGCTGGAGGTAGCAAGAATAACCTGAACAACTGAATCATGGGAAAGAAAGAGTTAATAATGAAAGATGGTGTGCAACAGTGAGCTATGTGAAGAGTGTTCCAATGTTGACTGACAGCTTTATAGTGAAAAATACGTTAAGTGAGGGTGTATCAACTTACGAATAATCTATAGCAAACACTTACCTTAGCACACAACATGGCATTTCCGCCTGAAGGTATGGCCCTGGAGCTCACTGTAGGTGTGGCTGCAGGATGTATTGACAGTGTGGCAGAGTGTATGGGTGTGTGTGTAGTGTGCCCTGAGGGTGTAGCTACAGGGTGCACTGGTATTGGTGTAGGGTGCACTGGTGTGGGTGTAAGGTGCACTGGTGTGGGTGTAGAGTGCACTGACAATGTGGGTGTAGGGTGCACTGTGGATGTGGATGTGGATGTAGGGTACACTGTGGATGTGGCTGTAGGGTGCACAGTTGATGTGGGTGTAGGGTGCACTGGTGTAGGTGTAAGGTGCACTGGTGTGGGTGTAGGGTGAACTGGTGAGGGTGTAGGGTGCATTGTGGATGTGGGTGTAGGGTGCACTGTGGATGTGGGTGTAGGGTGCACTGTGGATGTGGGTGTAGGGTGCACTGGTGTGGGTGTATGGTGTACTGGTGTGGGTGTAGGGTGCACTGTGGATGTGGGTGTAGGGTGCACTGGTGTGGGTGTAGGGTGCACTGGTGTGGGTGTAGGGTGCACTGTGGATGTGGGTGTAGGGTGCACTGTGGATGTGGGTGTAAGGTGCACTGGTGTGGGTGTAAGGTTCACTGGTGTGGGTGTAGGGTGCACTGTGGATGTGGGTGTAGGGTGCTCTGGTGTGGGTGCAGGGTGCATTGGTGTGGGTGTAGGGTGCATTGGTGTGGGTGTAGGGTGCACTAATATGGGTGTAGGGTGCACTGGTGTGGGTGTAAGGTGCATTGGTGTCGGTGTAAGGTTCACTGGTGTGGGTGTAGGGTGTACTGTGGATGTGGGTGTAGGGTGCACTGGTGTGGGTGTAGGGTGCATTGAAGTGGGTGTAAGGTGCACTGTGGATGTGGGTGTAGGGTGCACTGGTGTGGGTGTAGGGTGCATTATGGGTGTAGATGTTGAATGAAGGAGTGTGGATACAGGATGTACTGGTGTGGGCCTAAAGTGTGCTGGGTTTGTGATGGCAAGGTGTGTTGAGGGTGTGGTTGCAGGGTGCGTTGAGGGTGTGACGGGGTTCACTGCTGAGGGTGTGGAGATCTCCGAGGCTGTGACACTATTTTTCATTACGGATGCGTTACTGTCTTTTTTCCTAGATGCAGTGCTGTTTCGTTTCCTAGGTGTAGGATTCTCATTTTTCCTAGACAAAGCACTGTTTTTCCTGGAGGGTGTGGTACTGGTGTCTTTAGAAGTGGCAGTGGTATTTTTTGGTACTGTGGCACATGTACTGGTATTACTGGGTACAGTGGCACTGTGTATCTCTACATGTTTGTCATCAGAACGGCCATCAGTGCTGGCTTGGGGTGGGAGGGCAGGCAGGATGTAACGGTACCGCTGAGGGTTGTGTGGAGGCTGGTGGCTCTTTCCTCGATTCTCCTCCACGCTCTGTTTTGAATGAGTACACAGTGTTAATACAAGATGCACTTGAAAGTACTGTACACACAGTGGGGTAGTGAGGAGGCTGGTAGTTCTTTTGTGGTTTCTCCATGCTCTGTTTTGAATCTGTATTTAATATTGTTGAGATGCACACAACACAATGGAACAGTGAGGGAAGGTTGGCAGCTCTTTCGTAGCTTCACCAAACTGCTTTGAATGGTATACAGTATTAGTACACCATGATATTCACACAACACAATTAACACAGTTCACGGGAGTTGGCAGCACTTCCCTGGTTTATCCTCCAGGCTCTGGTTTGAATTAGTACACAATTTTAAGACAGTATGAGATGCATACAGTAAGACCTCACTATAACGGCCTAATTGGGGCTCAGGCCAGTCCGAAATATGGGAAATTCCGATAAAAGTGACATCCGGACTTACCCCTGCTAATCTGGACTTTTTCTGATATATCAGACATTAGTCCGGATTGCATCAGTGGTTTTCACCACCACTGCAGTATTGTACTGTGTTATACCTTCACTACGTTAATCAAATGGTATAATAATACTGTACTGTGCACTGAAAAACATGTCTTTTACTTGTCTTATTGTGATGAACATAGCTGAAGTTGTCAGGCAGTCCGGACTGCTTTCTGGCTTTATCGGACTTTTTCCGATATATAGGAGTTTAGTCCGGTAGCTCCTCGAGTCCGATAAAAGTGAATTCCGGTCTACTGAAGTCCGTTATATCGAGGTTTTACTGTATATCACACTCCACGAAGCACACAGTGGGCTAGTGTGGAGGATGGTAGCTTTTCCTTAAATTCTCACCTATGCTCATGTTTAAATGTGTACACAATATTAGTATGAAATGCACAAGACTCCCAATGCATACAGTGGGGTAGTGGAAGGAGGGGGGTTCGCTGCTTTTGCCTGGTTCACCCTCCGCACACTGTGTTGAATGAGTACACAATGCAATATAAGTACGGCATAACATTACAGGACCTCCTCACTATAAGTAGGTGTGAGAGAGAGAGAGAGATAAATACAATACAGTACCTGATTCTCAGATAATAAGAATGCTGTGGGAAGTACTATCCATCTCACAGGACTCGTACTGGGATCCGGCCACTGTTCATTCAACCCTTGTCCATGCGAGCTCTGTACCTCCAACTTTGTATCCATCTGTCCATTCTCTTGATATAAAGGAGATCCCTGAAAATACAAAATAAATGGGCATACAAAACTCATCTGAGAAAAAAATAATAAAAGAAATTAATAAATGAAACTGTCTTGGTGATCTTGTGTATCTGTTTGCTTGAAAAAATAAATAGCAATAATGGAAAAATAAATAGTAATAAATAGCAATAATGGAAATATGACAGCCTGTATACACAAATGAATTAGTCAGTCGTCACTGTCATGATGGTGTAGTGGATGGAATGCCCCAGATGAAATGACAGCCTTGATCCACAAGAAATTGCAGTAAGTTTTTCAACTGTGTAATGCAACAAGGGAAGTACAGGTAGGCTGGTCATCAACCCTTAAATGTACTGGGTCACTACACCTCAAAGGGGATACCTGACCTCACCTAAGATGCAGTGAGATGGGATCCAAAGATAAGAAAATAAAAAATACAATTGCCTATGAATGTAGAAGTATCAACACCCTAACAAACAAAACAGGTACTACACCACCACTGCCATCACTACTGTCACCACCATCACCATCACCATCATCATCAAAAGTCCTATTTCCACTGCTCTTACTTTCACCTGTTCATTATCTTGCCACACCAAAGTTTCACACTTCTATGTTAATGTGGGCACTACCACACCTTTATGCAGTATGATACAAATTCTACACACAAATAAGCAATAAAAATACTATGCCACTTACTTTGTTGGCGAGATTCATCAGTTCATTTACAGTCTTGTAGTGCCTTTGTCCTCGCGCCCTCCTGTTCTTGAACCAAACCAGCACCTTTGGGATGAGTCACAAGGCTAGAGTTGTGGGGGGTGGGTGGTAGTAAAACACAGACAGATGGACAGACAGATAGATACATACACAGACTGATATACATAAATAGATACAAATAGCTAGATGGATGGATACATATTCAGACTGACATATACCATGGATAATTAGATCAGCATAGAATGAAAGGTAAATGGACATAATGATACAGAATGACAGACAGATTGGTAGCACCTCTTGCCCTTGAACCAAATCACGACCAGCAGGATGAATCACAAGGCTATAGCTGTGTCCTGTGGGGTGGTAGAAATCTAAGGTACTGAATGGGCACCAGAAGTTTATAAGCACCCAACCAAAAAATAATAATAATAATAATAATAGCTAATAATAATAATAATAATAATAATCATCATCATCATCATCATGTAAAATGGGTCACTCAGTCATTCTGTAATGCCATTTTTCTTGCATATGATATAAATAGTATAAGAGTAATATAAGTTAGTATAAGTATAGTGTAAGTATATAATGTATGTAATTTACATTAGGTTATGTACGTGATAATTGAGAATTCTGGACCCTGTTTAGATGATGCAATGTATGTGAAGTGGA
>JAGKTI010002280.1:17200-44965 GCA_018397915.1 Birgus latro | reverse complement strand
GAGTCTGAAAGGTAGGTGAGAAGATCGCCAGTGAAGCGTCCCTGACGGAACCCATACTGACGATCAGAAAGAAGGTTGTGACAGGAAAGGTGCTTTAAAATTTTTCTGTTAAGAATTGACTCGAAAACTTTTGATACACAGGATGTTAAAGCAATTGGACGATAGTTAGGGGGTTGGGAATGGTCACCCTTCTTTGGGACTGGCTGAATGAGAGCAAACTTCCAGCAAGAAGGAAAGGTACAAGTTGACAGACAAAGGCGAAAGAGTTTACCTAGGCAGGGTGTAAGCACAGAAGCACAGTTTTTGAGGACAACAGGAGGGACTCCATCAGGACCATATGCCTTTTTAGTATTGAGGCCAGTGATGGCAGAAAACACATCAGCTGAAGAAATTTTAATGTCAGTCAAGAGGAAGTCAGAGGGGGGAAGTGAAGGAGGAATAGTATCGGAATCGTCTAAGGTGGAATTGGAGGAGAAAGTCTGAGCGAAGAGATCTGCTGTATCAGTAGAAGAAATAGCTACAGAGCCATCAGAGTAGAAAAGAGGAGGGAAGGATGATGAGGTAAAGTTGTTAGAAAGGTTTTTGGCAAGGTGCCAGAAGGAGCGAGAATTCGAGTTGGAGAGTTGAGAACATTTAGCACGGATGAAATTGTTTTTAGCAGAGCGAAGAACAGACTTAGCACGATTCCAGGCAGAAATATATAAAAGGTGTGATTCAGGGGTGGGTTGGCTCCGGTACCTCTTATAGGCCCTCTCCTTGTTGCGGACAGCGTTAGAACAAGCGTGATTAAACCAAGGCTTTCTTGCATTAGTCAGAGGATATGAGAAAGGAATGTATGCTTCCATGCCCGAGAGAACAACCTCCGTAACGCGCAAGGCACACTCAGATGGCTCCCGGCCAAGGAAGCAATAATCATTCCATGGAAAATCAAAGAAGTACTGCCTGAGGGCCTCCCAATCTGCAGCTCCAAAGTGCCACAGGCGGCGTTTCTTTGGAGGGTCCACAGGCTGTACTGGAGCGATTGAACATGTTAAGGTAATAAGATTATGATCGGAGGAGCCCAACGGAGTGTGTACAAATATACTTGTATGCTCCTGACTGTGAATCGAACCCAGGACCTCTTAAATAGAAGTCAGGTACTGATACCATTACACCCTGGCGTGATAAAAGCTACAGTCACCTGATTTTTTTGACGAAGCCAGGTAAATCCATGATGGAAGGATATCTTTCAGTCACAACACATCAGGACCATACTGCAGCCCCAAGCAACTTGGGCAAATGACAGAGAAGCTTTAATCTATCCCAGACAAAACACAAGCATCTTAAGATGTTAGGAAAACACACATTAAGCGCATGTGTACAAATATACTTGTACGCTCCTGACTGGGAATCGAACCCAGGACCTCTTAACCCGCCGAGTCCCACCGACATACGATGCACGTCGCTACTTTTTTCTGCGGACAGACCCAACGACGTGCATCGAATGTCACTCAATTGCAAGGCCCATTGTGTGCACATTTTTCAACTTTCGCGGGTGATTTTTGGTAGGCATATGTGGGAGACCTTCCTCTACCTGCTGTCAAGCGGGGACACTGCCTGGCCCCACCTAACCCCCTCCCCCCCTCCCCCCACACTGGGCAATTCACCTGTTAGCTGTAACCTGTCCAGTAAAGGTATGTTGCCCCACAGTTTCTCCAATGACGAAATTCACGGTGGAAGTGATTCCTAAGGTGGAGGACAAAGAAACAAAGAAGCTAGAGGTAGAAACAAACAAAAGTGATGAGGTGGTAATGTTGTAAAGGAAGGTGCCATATACTGGGGTTTTGGGTGAGTGAACAATGCTTATAAATGCCTATATTATTGTGTGAAAACCAATATGGACTTGTACTACACAAAAATTCGTACCAAATATATGAAATAAATAAGCAGTTTAAAGAGTCTTTGGTGCAGTACTCTGCCAAATGCTGTCTTGAAATCTAGATAGATACTGTCCACCCATCCTTCTCTTTTCTGTAGTGTTTCTGCAACTCTGTCATAGTAGCTTAATAAATTAGTAACACGTGATTTTCCCTTTCTAAAACCGTACTGCCTTTCTGTTATCATACTGTGTTCATCTAGATGGTTTACCCAAACTTTTCTTATCAGCTTTTCTAGTATCTTACTTACAACACTGGTCAGTGATACTAGTCGGAAGTTGAGTGGATTCTGTCTATTCCCTTTCTTGAACAGGGGAACAGTGTTTGCTTTCTTCCAAATATCAGGTAGTTTACCTTGACCTAAGGATTCTTTGAATATTAAATACAATAGTCTGCTTAACTCTTCTGCACATTCATGTAGCACCCAACCTGAAATTTCATGAGACCATTTACCTATCCTTTGTCTAATTTACTTAACTCTTCCTGTACTTCTTTTTCTGATATTTGTGTATCTGGTAATATGTGTGGGAATGCATGTTCCATGTCATCTCTTTCAAAATGATTTTCTTTTGTAAAAACTGATTGGAAGTTTTTATTTAGTACTTCACAAACAACTTTCTCTTGTGTACAGAGGATCCCCTAATCCGTAATGGACTGTATTTTATCTTTAACTTTGGTTTTACTTCGGATGTAGCTGTAAAATTGCTAAGGTTGATCACTGCTATCATTTATAATCTGTGAGTGTGTGTGTGTGTGTGTGTGTGTGTGTGTGTGTGTGTGTGTGTGTGTATGTGTGTTTGTGTGTGTGCAAGCATAAACACGCACTCATGGGCAACCTACTGGGCCAATTGCAACCAAAAGTAGGACATGGGGCAAACTGAACCAGCACATTAACCCGAGGCATCCCGTCAACGCATGGGCACATCGCAACATTTTGCCACAGCTACACTCATCACTCATCGACGTACCAGTACATTGCACAATTGCAAGGTTCATAATCTGCACAAATCTCAAATTTCACGCTTGATTTTGGGTACGTAGGCACGGACGACCTTCCCCTATCTGCAACCAGGCGGGGACACTCAGCAACCCCGCGTGACCTGCGCTCGGCCGCACCTCGTTCACTCACATCTCAGTGACCCAGGTCAGACATGGCGCGCTGAGGTCTCTCAGATGAGCAAATACAACCCGCCCTGGACGCCTTCATAGGCGACAGTGATTCGCCCCTCGATGACGAGGTGGCGGACAAAGACTACAACCAGCCTGAGGAGGAGGAAAGTAGTAGCAGTGATGAGGAGGTACCTTCACGCTTAACCCGCCCAGTCCCGACCGTTTTTGTGCCCAGCGTACCCCCAGATCCCGACTGATTTTCGACTTTATGTTTTTTGGCTCAAACCTCCGCTTTTGGTGAAAAACATCGAAAATTCATAAAGAAATCGCCCTCCTGAGCTTAAAAAATATTGATACAGGTGTCATTCAGCCTTACGTTTTCCTTCTTTTTCAGGGTACCTGGCTAAAGAAAACGAACTATGGAAGGTTTAACTAATTCAAGCCACTTTAAATTACGTATTTATTTATTTATTCATTTGGTACGAACTTATGTGTAGTACAAGTCAACATTGGTTTTCACACAGTAATATAGGCGATACAAGCATTGTTCACTTACCCAAAACCCAAGTATATGGCACCTTCCTTTACGACATTACCACCTCATCACTTCTGTTTGTTTCTACCTCTAGCTTCTTCGTTTCTTTGTCCTCCACCCCAGGAATCACTTTCACCGTGAATTTCGTCATTGGAGAGACCGTGGGGCAACATACCTTTACTGGGCAGATTATTGCTAACAAGTGAATTGCCCAGTTTGGGGGGAAGGGGGGAAGGGGGGGAGCGGGGGGTTGGGTGAGGCCAGGCCGTATACCCACTTGACAGCAGGTAGAGGAAGGTCTCCCACATATGTCTACCAAAAATCACCCGCGAATGTTGAAAAATGTGCACACAATGGGCCTTGCAATTGAGTGATGTACAATGCACGTCGGTGGGTCTGTCCACGGGAAAAAGTAGCGACGTGCATCGTACGTCGATGGGACTAGGCGGGTTAAAGCGGCGCTACGTCACGTATTGCGCTGCTAGAGAGGGTCTGCCAGCACCAAAACATCGTGCTAGAACCTCTCTCGAGCCCCTATGTGATGTTGAGGGGGAAAGCGAGGACGAGGACAAGGACGAGGAGGGAGCTGTGGGACGTGCTGCCATGTGGTACGGCCGTGAGATAATCACCCATCGCGGCCCCGAGAGGACAGCACGTCGTATACTCAGGTAATGGGCTTAGTGTCTTGTTTGGGGAGGCCGGAAGTGGTGTTGAGGGAGTGCTTACTTTCATGAAAGGGAAAGTGCTGGGGCGGTGAGCGAAAGGGAGAGTGGCAGGAGTGAGTCACTGCGCTCACATGGTGGTGTGAGGCAGTGTACATCACGAGGTCCTGTGGTGAGTCAGCGGGGTGAATCACGTGGTGTGGGGATTGAGCGGGGAGGTGAGGATAAACCACTCCCCAGCACATCTTATGCTCCCCAATATTCCTGAACCTACTCCCCACAGCCCCCTGATGTTCCCCAAGGTCGTAAGGGTAAGGGTAAGGGTAAAGGGCGAGGGAAGAGGAGTGAGAGTGGGGAAGCCCATCGTTCTCTCCACCCTTCCCCACCATCATCTCCTCCCCATCCCGACGAAGGCGACAATGGGGGCGACGGTAGTGTTACGTTGAATTGGGAAGATGGGAGTGATTTTTCTCCCATAATTCACCCCTTCACTGAGCAGGGACGAGCGGGCTTCACTGCTCCTGGCATTCACCGTGGCTCAAACAGGCTGGATTTTTTCCACCTGTTTTTCGGTGAGGGTTTTGTCCAGCAAATTGTCGAACAAACCAACAGGTTTGCAAACAGCCAGCGACGTGAGAGTAAAAGACTGGGCACTAGAAGCAGACATTCGATCATTTACGATTACTTGTTTCCCTGTTAGAGATGTTCATATTTATTTGCCTGGTACTTATGATGGGTATTTTACGTAAAAACAGAATTCCGTCATACTGGACTATGGACCCTCTCATGCAGACACCGATATTTGGCAAGATCATAAGCCACAATCGTTTTCAGCAAATTCTAAGCCACCTCCACTTTTACGATGCTGATGATCCTGCCAATGTAAATGACACAGATAAGATGAGGCGAATTAGGTTGGTTTTTGATCACCTACGGCAAACATTCCGTTCCTCATTTAATCCCTATAGAGACCTTGTCATAGACGAGTCTCATGTTGTGGAGAGGCAATATTTCTTTTCGCCAGTATATACCCAGCAAAAGGCACAGTTTTGGCTTCAAGATCTTTGTTATGTGTGACTGTAGGACTGGTTATGTGCAAGACATAGTCTTGTACACCGGTGCACAAACAGACATAATAGAAGATCGCAGTATTGGACTCTCAGGAGCACTGGTGAAAACAATGATTGAAGAGTACCTTCATCGTGGTCACATCCTCTACCTCGATAACTGGTACACTAGCCCTCTTCTCGCTCATTATCTACACCTGCATGACACGGGATCTGTGGTACGGTAAAGGTGAACAGGCGCCACATGGTCAAAGTCAGGTGGAAACTAGAGAGAAATGAGGTGGTCTTCTTCAAAGCTAATAACATCCTGGCAACAGTGTGGAACCACAACAGAGAAGTCTGCCTCTTATCGACGGTTCACCGCCCTTTGATGCACCACGCAGAGTCCGTGGATTACCGCAGCGAGAGCAGGCACCGCATCTGGAAACCTAAGTGTGTTCTGGATTATAACATCAATATGCGGCTCGTGGACCAGTCAGACTCCATGATATCGAGTGCTGAGTGCGCCAGGACCACCACGATGAAGTGGTACAAAAAGCTTTTCTTTCACCTGCTGGACATAACTGCCCTCAATTGCCACCACCTGCATGCCCTGACAACAGGTGTGCAGGAAACCTTTGAAGGTTTTGTCAGGGAGCTTCGCAGGGAAATTATTGCCAAGTATGCTGAGGAGAGAACTCAGCAACGACCCTGCACTGCCCCTACCGCCCAAACTCCACTGAGAATTTCCGGCCGTCACTTTGCCACTCCCATCCCTCCACAACCAAACAGACCTAGGCCGCAGATGTCATGTGTGTGGTAATTCCCGACTGAGACCTAGCACTCAGAGAAAAGACACCCGCTATGAGTGCGTTGAGTGTGACGTGAGTCTATATGCATTCACCCATGTTTCAAGGAATACCACACAATGATGCAGTTCTGAGATGGTGTGATAGCGATAAGGAGCTTATTCTCAGGAAAGTATGCGACATACAGACGCTCAGTGTAATTATAAGGCCAGTGAATATATAAATATTAGTATAAAGTGGAAACTGGTATAATATTAGTTGAACATTATTATTTTAGTGCATAAATTTATTCTAAATCGAAACATTCCTAGCGAGTGTGTAAAGGTGCGATATTCTGATGCTCAGTGTAATTATAAGGCCACTGAATATGTAAATATTAGTATAAAGTGGAGACGGGTATACTATTAGTTGAAAATTATTATTTTAGTGCATAATTATATTCTAAGTTGAAACATTCCTAGCGAGCGTATAAAGGTGCGATATTCTGTTGCTCAGTGTAATTTTAAGGCATATATATATGTAAATAATTGTATAAAGTGTAAACGGGTGTTCTGTTACTTGAAATGTATGATTTAATTGCAAAAATATATTCTAAGTCGGAACAAGAGTGGTAGCGAGTGTGCTTGCTAGGTGATTATGCGATAGCAGTGCGCTAAATATCGTTGAAAGGATTGTAAATAGGTGAAAACGTTTACACTGGGTGTACAATGTTATAATGGCACTGAAAGAGTAATATGAAACTAGAAAAAATGTTATGTATGTTGAAAGATGAGTCATAGCGAGTGCGCTGAGTATGCAAATATACGCTAGCATTATGCTAAATATCATCGTAATGAATGTAAACAGCTGAAACCATTTACATAAAGTCAAAAATGTTAAAATGTCATTGAAGCAGTAATATGCAAGTAAATAAAATGATATGTTTCCTGAAACAAGAAACTTAGCGACTCAGTGTTATGAAGTGACCAAACTCGCTAAGCTCGCGCAGTGGAACAATGCTTATTTTTCCTATATATGTCATTGAAAACCCTTATATTGTTGTTCTTACTGTTTTAAATCAAAATGAATAAATGTAGACGTGTTATTGGTTGTTTCTCCCAAAATTACCTACCATAGAAAACGTGCGAGCCAGACTCGTCGTTGACAGAGTACGATACCTGCACGGGGGGGACTCACCTGTTCTGACCACTTGGGGATCCAGGTAACCACTTTCTTGTTCATAATCCTTTGTTTCTCATCAAAAGCGGATTTTTAAGCCAATTTTTTCCCAAAAATGCTCGGGACTGGGGGGTGGGTATCGGAGGTGGGAAATCGGTCGGGACGTGACGGGTTAATAATGTCTTCCGTCCTTTTGAGCTTTCTGATATTCGTATGTGCACTATTACGGTAACCCATGAACTTGTATGTGACAAAGATGTGGCCCGGTAAGGGAGTAATTAGGCACTATCGTTTCCCTTATCTTTGCATATGTGTCAGAAAATAATATGGCCAGATTAGCATGTGAATTAGCACTGACACCTCCCTCACCCATGCATATATGGTAGAGATGTGGCCAGGCTAGCAGCCGCTCTGGCTGTGAGACATCCCCTCAACCCATGCATGTAGTATAGGGATGCGGCTAGGCGAGCGTTTGCTTTGGCACTGACTCATCTCCTGAACCCACACATACGTGGTAGAGACGTGGCCAGGCTAGCGTTCGCACTGGCAGTGACACATCCCCTTCACCCACGCCTGTGTTCCAGAGATGTGGACAAGATAGCGTTTTCTCTGGCACTGACACATCCCCTCACTCACTGGTATGTGGTAGGATACAGAGGAGAAATTATTGATATGGATACTAATCTGGGCAGATAAACGCAGCTCTCCAGCTTCAAGCTTTGGGATCACAGTCCACGACAGCGATTGCAACTTCCGAATTCAGTTATATTATCTCCACAGTTATTGGACTTTAAAATTATAGTATATTGTGTGAAAGACAAGCATAATCTAGGAAATTCGGGCATTGAAATGATAAAGGAAGTATTTGCATTAGAATGCAACTCGGGGAGTGATACGTAACCTAGCTACTGTATAAATTCTTCTTGTACTGCATGATCATTATGGCGCCAACAGTGAAATGCTAAAATTTCGTGTAAGATATTCAGAGGATTCATTATCAAAGACTTATTGCACAAAACCGTAACACTGATGTAGTTACACATTTCAGGTCATATTATTTTTTCTGGAGAAACATTAAATACCTAACCATAGACGTAGGAAAATGTCAATAAACGATCGATAATGTAGAAATTCATATTCTGTGAAAATGTCAGGAGACACGTAATGCAGTATTTCAAAAGCAGCGATCTGGAACTGTTAGCCTAGTAGAAATAAACTTTCATCTTTATTTTAGCAGTAAACTGCTGTTTTAGTTTTAACAGTATCATTCCCACGGTAATATATTTTATCCAGTAATACGCCATAAAATCGGACGTAGATCATGCATCAAAGAGAATTTTTCTTCTGACGAGGTCATCGAGATCACAGTTCTTTTACAAACCTCGTCAAAACAATATCATAATAATGTCATACAGGTGTCCCTCTTTCACCATGGTGTTGTAGCCTACCTCGAAATTGCACATCATAAAGACATGCCGCCATTTAAATTAAGCAGCCTCATGCGAATGACATTTTTTTTTATATAAGCCTTAAGATGTTAATAATGTGCGGGTCAGTACATAATTCGGTGGCTCGATCGGTAGAGAGGTGGCTTGCAGTCCCGACGGACCCAGGTTCGAATCCTCACTGGGGCAGGGAACAGTTTAAGGATTCGAATTTCTTTAAAAATCAGGCTTTACTGCTCTACCAGAAGACCCGCCGACATGTCGTAAAAATACCCCCACTAATACCAATACACCAGTCCTGTATGAGACAGCCCTAGCATGTATTCAATATGGACGGTGGGTGTTAGCGCCGAAGTGGTGACATGTAGAGGTGTTGGTATGTAGGAGGACTGCTGGGCCTTGATAGCAGGCTGCGAAGCCTATGCCCAGTGTCGGACACATAAAAAAATAAAAATAAAATAATTATTGGTCTTTCCGGGACGGGTACCGACATAACAACTCCCAGTCGGTTTTGTGACATTAAGTGTTTATACTTAATGTCACAGGTTAGGCAACGGGGTGAAAGTTGTAATAATCACTTCAACGGAATGCTTTGAATTGTATGGGGAATGGTTGGAAATCATTGGCAGATACATCGTTGTGTGTGTGTGTGTGTGTGTGTGTGTGTGTGTGTGTGTGTGTGTGTGTGTGTGTGCGCGCGCGCGCATTTATCCACTCATCATGTTTTAATGTGAATGATAGATGCTACATTATGAAAGTGTTCAACATTAGATTATCTACTGAGGTCAAAGGATTTGCCGCTTGCACTGTTGCAATTACTTAGTATACAAAGCAACATTATGTAGATCATTTTCGCACACGGCATAGCTACATTAGTTCATCAGGAAGTTAAACTGAATTCGAATCGGGGTTCCCTCAGGAATAGTGTCTCAAAACCCAGTTCGAATCATCTGAAATTGTAAAGGTTACAGGGTTACTACACGAAACACGGAAAGGTTGGCTAGCGAGGTACTACTTATTTTACAAGTGACTATACTTGGTCGATATTTCCGTATTTTTAATATTTTTACTGAAAGAACACACGGCAGTACTTAACACCGCATGCTTTTGGAGTTTATTAGTATCTCTTACCGTTTGTACGTGATGCTCTCCATCAAGTTTGCATCACAGACTTAAAGGCGGATATACATTAAATATATTTAACACATGGATACACTTCAGAGAAGGCATGACTCACACCCCCTCAGAAGACATCAGCTGAGTTCAGGCCCTTTCCCATGTTTAAAAATTACATCATAGTGGAAACTTTCGGACAACAAGTGCGAGGCTCATTTCCTACTAACATCCGTCTACCCCAGATCAGACCAGCCATCATGCCAAAGCCACCTGTTTAGCACACTCTTCAGTGGGAAACTTCCCACGAACATCAAAGAACGCTTCACCCCCCATGAGCCTTCCAGTTTCAGGGAGGACTGAAATCCATGTGAAGGCTCAGCTCTCTCATTCATGCCATCATCCATCACACCCATCCAACGCATTCTCACATAAGAAAAATCCACCACCGCGCAGCACACTAACACCCACACCAACGCGGGCAGGCATAACCCAAAGATCCCAGTCCTCTCGTCTCGATTGCCTGCTTGCCACTAAGCTCGTGATGGCTAGGGACGGTCTCATCCACCATTTGCCAGCAACAGCGAACAAATTTTCAACTCACACTGGATACGGTAATGCACACAACGTGCCACCCAGTAAGTGAATTGTAGGCCACTGAATACTACTCAGCTGAACAAGACCTAACTAACATGGCTCAACCACATCTGACTGAAGGGAGGGAAATCTACATGCCGGAGTACCACCTACTGAATTTTAGGCACGCCCCTACAAGCTGACCAACTGGTAAAGAAGGATCAGTCAGAAAAGCATCCCCTCCCCCTCCCCATTATCATAAGATCTCCACTAACAGGGCTTCTGTATACCTACTGCTGGATGGTGGTGAAGCAACATTCTAGCTGGCAGGATCCTCGTACACCAGATGATCACAGTGACTTAATCAGTCTTTTCCTTCACCTATTCATTTTGCAGCAGCACAGGGCTGCCTTATGCTGGAACTTTGCACAACGACTATCATGATTACCACAAAAATGCCATATTATTCTGTAATATTCTGAATGTCAACAGTGCCAACATTTTTATTTTCATTTCCTCCAGCAATCATCCATGGCAAATGCTGCATCTCTCACATGTTGCTGACGACAGGGAGAGCCGGAACTCCTGCTGTTTCATCAGCCCTTGGGGCTAGGTTCTGTCTATGCCCCATTGCCAAACCTTTTCAGTGTTTCATCAACACAGAGATAGGCCAGCATGCTCCCCCAAACAAATTTCTCTAACTGTCAACACCAAACTGCATGCACATAACACACTACATTTCCTACTCAAAATTTGACTGAAAATAGCATCTTATCATCAATCTTCGGAGTCCCTCGGGGGGGGGGGGGAGGGGGACACCAAAGCCCCCACAACCACGGTGACGACCAAGCGAGATGCTTGGAACACACTGTCTGACTCACTTCTTCATTTCTGCAACATTTGTGGCCTTTCCTTTAACTTTCCCTCTGTTGGGCACCACCTCTCCTCCTCTAAACCTCACCTTCTCTTCCTAACTGAAACCCAACTGACTGAGACGACTGATAGCAAACCCATCTCTGTATCCTCTTACTTTCTCTATACTTACTTCAAAGCCAAAGGAGGATGTTGTGTATATGTATGCAACAACATATTTCGCTCCCGTGTTCCTGAACTTGAATTTTCTGAATTCTCTTCTCTCTGGCTTCGGCTTTCCTGTCATTCTCTGAATAAATATATCTAGGGTGTTCTGTTATTCTCTAATTCTGCTGACTATGAAAAATTCTTCGACTATCTTACTTGTAAGATGGAACACATCATATCAATTTCTCCTTCCCCTGAAATCTCCATTTTAGGAGATTTCAATGCTCACCACCACCTTTGGCTCTCCTTTCCTGTCACTGATCCACCTGATGAACAAGTCTGCATCTTTTCTATCATTAATGAACTAGGCAGCTTGTACAGCACCCTGCTCATATCCTTGAGTTCCTTGGAGAGAGTTCCAACATATTTGACCTCTTCCTTACAACTATCTGTTGGACTTCTCTGATCACAACCTTATCACCTTAACCTGTCTGATTGCTCCAGTAAGTCCTGTGGACCCTCCCAAGCAGCACTTTGGAGCTGCTGATTGGGAGGTCCTGGAATGATTATTGACTTCTTGGCCAAAGCCATCTGAGTGCATCTTGTGCATTACAGTGGTTATTCTCTCGGGTATAGAAGTATACTTTCCTTTCTCATATCCTTTGACTAATACAAAAAATATCCTGATTTAACCACACTTGTTACAATGTTATCCACGACCAGGAGAAGGCCTACAAAAGGTACTGGAGCCAACCCACTCCAAAATTTCATCTCTTATGATTCTGTCAAGAATCGTGCTAAGAGTGTTCTTCACTCTGCTAAAAATAATTTCATTAGTACTAAATGCTCTGAACTCTCCAACTGGAATTCTTCCTGCTCCTTATAACATCTTGTCAAAAACTTTTCTAACAACTTTACCTCACCATCATTCCCTCGTCTTATCCACTCTGATGGCTATGTAGCTATTTCTCCTACTGATAAAGCACAACTCTTCACTCAGACTTTCTCCTCCATTTCCACCATAGACGATTCCAGTGCTGTCCTCAATCACCTCCCATCTCTGACTTTCTCATGTCTGACATCAAAATTTCTTCAGTTGATGTATTTTCTGCCATCACTGGCCTCAGTACTGTTACATCCCTGCCCCACACTGCCACATGCTCCAACAGCAGTAGTTCAGTATAGGAAGGACGTTGCCCGGTGAGACGTCTTTCCTATGGT
The DNA here is from genome assembly GCA_018397915.1 of Birgus latro. NCBI lineage: Eukaryota > Metazoa > Arthropoda > Malacostraca > Decapoda > Coenobitidae > Birgus > Birgus latro. The sequence goes on along the minus strand of JAGKTI010002280.1, from coordinate 32,354 downwards.
CAGCCTTCCGGTGTACAGTAAACAAGATCAGCTCAGGCATTGTAAATAAAACTGGCTACTAAAGTTCACTGTCTTTATATTCCAAATAATTACACTTAATGCTTTCCAACTTCACTTTAATGTTTTCACAAACACTGGAGCTATACAAACTTTACTAACTGCAATTACACTTAATGCTTGACAACAACACTTCACTATTTTCACAGTACCGAAGATATACAAACTTCATTAACACTTCACTGTTTGCCAACAACACTATTTTCACATGTACCGCAGATATACAAACTTCACTGACACTGCAGTGACACAGCACTACACTCAAACTGAACTGAAAACCGACTGAAGTTGCTCTAGTCTCTTCCCCATCCTTATATAAGCTTCCTATATTCTAGAGTTTTCTACATTTCTCCACAGTTCTAGTGTATTCCAGAGAGAGAGAGCATTGGTTACAACAGTTACCAATTCGGAGACATCCAAAACATGCCAGAGTTTTCATACAATGCATAACACTGTAAATTATTTAGCATACAAACTTATTTTAAATTACATAATTTAACAAGCAATCACATGAATAAAACATTATTGAGAAAAAAAGCATAAAAATTAATGTATAACTTACGAAACAACTGCACTCACAAACAGCAGGCAATCTGGCAACTCTGACTCGTATCGGAACTACCGTAAACATCGGGAATCGGTGAGAAACTTCTAGACTACCTTTTTTTTTTTTTTTTTTTATGCAAGGAAGAAGGAACCAAAGGCCACAGGCCTGCATACTGTTCCTTCCAAGAAAAAGCAAAAACAGTACAAAAGAGAGCCAAATTCAAGATCCGTTCAATTCGAGATGCCTGGACACACTGCGTTTGAAAGACTGGAGATCATAGGAAGTAGGAAATACAGACAGAGGAAGACAGTTCCAGAGTTGACCAGTTGCGTAAATGAAAGACTGGGAGTAACGGTTAACTCTTGCATTAGAGAGTTGGACAGAAAAGGGATGAGAGTTTGTTGCTAGACGGGTACTACGTGCCCGTCGTAGAGGTGGAGGGATGCAAGGAGACAGTTCAGAGGAACAGTGACCATTGAAGTAGCGATAGAAGAGAGATAAAGATGCAACATTGCGGCGAAGAGACAATGGTTGAAGGGAATCAGTAAGAGAAGGAGAGTTAATGAGACGAAAAGCCTTTGACTCCACCCTTTTGAGAAGAGCTGCATGTGGGGAGCCACCCCACACATGAGAGTTGTACTCCATACACGGAGGAATAAAACCCGTGTACAAGGTCAACAACTGTGCAGGGGTAAAGAAAGTACGGAATCGGCTTAGCACACCTAATCTCTTGGAAGCAGATTTCACAAGAGATGTAATATGTTCTTTCCAAGACAAATCCTGAGAGAATGAAATCCCAAGCATGTTCAAGGATGATGCAGGACATAACTGTTCATTATTAAACACTAGTGGGTAATCCTGAGGAAGATTTTGTCGGGTCGATATGTGTAAGAACTGAGTTTTTGATGCATTGAAAATAACAAGATTATTTTTACCCCAATCAGAGATACGAGCCAAATCAGACATTAGGTGTGCCATAGCCTCATCCCTTTTTTGTTGAAGTAACTGCTGAGATGGACGTTGCGGGAACCGAATGGAAAGGTGAAGGGTGGAATCATCAGCATATGAGTGGATAGGGTTAGATGTACAGCTTAGAAGGTCATTGATGAATAAAAGGAAGAGAGTAGGTGATAGGACAGAACCCTGAGGAACACCACTGTTGATAGGTCTAGGAGAGGAACGATGGCCGTCTACAACAGCGGCTATAGAACGACCAGAAAGGAAGCTAGAGATGAAGGCACAGATAGAAGGATAGAAACCGTAGGAGGGCAGTTTGGAAATTAAAGATTTATGCCAGACTCGATCGAAAGCCTTTGAGATGTCAAGTGCAATGGCAAAGCTTTCGCCATAGTTCCGAAAGGAGGATGACCATGAGTCAGAAAGGTAGGTGAGAAGATCGCCAGTGGAGCGTCCCTGACGGAACCCATACTGACGATCGGAAAGAAGGTTGTGACAGGAAAGGTGCTTTAAAATTTTTCTGTTAAGAATTGACTCGAAAACTTTTGATACGCAGGATGTTAAAGCAATTGGACGATAGTTAGAGGGTTGGGAATGGTCACCCTTCTTTGGGACTGGCTGAATGAAAGCAAACTTCCAGCAAGAAGGAAAGGTACAAGTTGAGAGACAAAGGCGAAAGAGTTTACCTAGGCAGGGTGTAAGCACATAAGCACAGTTTTTGAGAACAACAGGAGGGACTCCATCAGGAACGTATGCCTTTTTAGTATTGAGGCCAGTAATGGCAGAAAATACATCTGCTGAAGAAATTTTAATGCCAGTCATAAGGAAGTCAGAGGGGGGAAGTGATGGAGGAATAGCACCGGAATCATCTAAGGTGGAATTGGAGGAGAAAGTCTGAGCAAAGAGATCTGCTTTATCAGTAGAAGAAATAGCTACTGAGCCATCAGAGTAGAAAAGAGGAGGGAAGGATGATGAGGTAAAGTTGTTAGAAAGGTTTTTGGCAAGGTGCCAGAAGGAGCGAGAAGAATTCGAGTTGGAGAGTTGGGAACATTTAGCACGGATGAAATTGTTTTTAGCAGAGCGAAGAACAGACTTAGCACGATTCCGGGCAGAAATGTATAAAAGGTGTGATTCAGCGGTGGGTTGGCTCCGGTACCTCTTATAGGCCCTCTCCTTGTTGCGGACAGCATTAGAACAGGCGTGATTAAACCAAGGCTTTCTTGCATTAGTCAGAGGATATGAGAAAGGAATGTATGCTTCCATGCCTGAGAGAATAACCTAACTACCAAATCCTGCTTCTTAACACTACCCCCTCCCTATACCTTCGTCGTCTCGACAAAACTACACAATATATACAAACATAAACATTAATCCTAATGAAACATCTAACTATACACAAAATAATCCTTCAACTTATCAGGTCTTGTTCCATGCCGCTTCCGACGACGTCCTTGTTCCTCCACAGAGTCCACTCCTCCTGGAAGGTCTTGGTCCTCTTCCCGATTCACTTCTCATGGGAAACTGTCACCATCCTCTTGCACATCAGCTCCTTTGTCCTGATCCTTGGCTGTGGGAGAGCATGATTCCTCAGAGACACCCCAGCTGTACTCTCCTGGCCCATGGTATTGCCACAGACAGTTCATGTGTACCACCTCTGTGCGAGACTTCCTGCCTCCCCGAATCCGATTTGTTACGTCTGATAGGCGGTCCAACACAGTGTAAGGTCCATCCCATGGGCTCTGCAGTTTTGGTGACTGTCCCTTCTTCTGCTGGGGATTGTATAACCAGACTTGGTCACAAGCCTTGAAGCTCACCTCACGTGCCTTGGCATCTTTCTTACACTTCATCACCTCTCCTGAAAAGTTAAGGTTTCTTTGCAACTGATGATGTACCTCAGGCAACCTTTCCTGAAGATACTTCGCATATCTGGAGGTGTCTGTAGGCAGTTCTTCACCAGGTGGTCTTCCCATTGACAAGTCAACGGGTAAGTGTAACTCATGGCCCAGCATCAGTTTTGCAGGGGTGTAGCCGGTAGACTCATGGGATGCAGACCGATATGCCATCAACAACGTAGGTAATTTTTGGTTCCATTCCGTTTGTCCCTCTATGCAATACTTGGCCAGTTCTTGCCCAGGGTCCAGCTGAATTTCTTCAGCATCCCATCTGACTGTGGCCTTAATGGGGTCGTCCTGGTCTTCGTGATCCCCATTAACTTGCAGCATTCAAGGAACACAGAAAACTCCTGGTCTGTATACAGCTCTTGTGGCATCCCAAAACGACAGAAAAATTGGTCAACCAGCACCTGAGCAATAGTCACTGCCTCTTGATTAGGGATGGCATAGGCTTCTGGCCACTTTGTAAAGTAGTCCATCATGACTCATATATACTGGTTTCCTCTTTCAGTGAGTGGCAGAGATCCAGCAATGTCCACTGCGACTCTTTCCATCGGTGCACCCACTTGGTACAGTTGGAGAGGGACACAATCACGTTTCTTGGGTCCCTTCTTGGCGAAGCACACATCACAGGCCCGACACCACTCTTCAACATCCTGACACATGCCAATCCAGTAGCACCTTTGTTGCAGCCAGCTTAGAGTTTTCTTCACTCCCAGGTGCCCACTATTGATCTGGTTATGAGACTCATCCAAGATCCCAGACCTCATTTTCTTTGGAACCACCAGTTGTCAGTACTTGCTGATCTGGTTATGAGACTCATCCAAGATCCCAGACCTCATTTTCTTCGGAACCACCAGTTGCCAGTACTTGCTGAAACCATGGGGTGTCTCCCACTGATGCTCCAAAAGTCCGTTGTTCAAACGAAGAAGGTCCCACTGACTCCAGTAGCTCTTGGTCGCAGGGCCGAATCTAGAAAGTCTTCCCAAGATGGTTGCACTTTACTCTGCTGCAGCCATTCTAGAACCTCATAATTGTGCTAGTCCAGCTTCCCAAGCCAGCGTGCCAGTGGTCCTTCTGGATTCTTTAATGCCTTCAGCCACTTCAGTGCCACATGGTCAGTCCTGATAATGAAGTAGGGCCCATACAAGTAGGGATGGAAGAAATCAAGGCACTTCATCGCAGCCAAGAGCTCTTACGGGTCACAGTGGTTATACTCCGGTGGGCTGAGCTTCTTGCTGTAGTATGCCACCACATACTCCTTGTCATCCTTCTTTTGCGACAGGACTCCACCAATTCCATGGTCACTAGCATCACAGTCTTGGATAAATGGCTGACTCTGGTCAGGGTATGGCAATACTGGAACGCTGGCTAACGCATGCTTGAGTACATTGAAGGCTTTCTGAGTCAGTGTTGTCTATCCAAACTTCTGCTTCTTCCCCAACAGCTTGTGAAGAGGTGCAGCTATCGTAGCAAAGTCCTTGACAAAACGTCGATAGTAGGTGCACAAGCCCAGGAAACTCCTTAGCTCTTTCACACAAGTTGGAACTGTCCCGTTATCCGCAGGTGCCATCTTTTTTGGGTAAGTACAGACATTGCCCTCACCTACAGTGTGTCCCAGGTACTTCACTTCCTTCTGAAACATGTAGCACTTCTTGGGATTCAGCTTGAGGTGCACTGAGCAGATCTGTTCAACACCTCCGACAGCCTCTCCAGTTCCTGGTCGAAAGTCTGTCCAAACACAATTCCATCATCCAGATAGATGAGAGTTGTCTGCCATGGCAGGCCTTCAAGAATGTGGCCCATGAGATGCTCAAAAGTAGCTGGGGCATTGCATAGGCCAAATGGCATCAATTTAAACTGGAATTAACCCTGCCCATAAGAAAAGGCTGTCTTCTCTTTGTCCTTCTCTGCAACCTTGACCTCATGATGTCCTGCCTTCATGCCTAGGGTGGAGAACCACTTGGCATCTGACAGAGCATCCAGGGTGTCATCAATTCTTGGTAAGGGGTATGCATCCTTCACTGTCACATCATTCAGGGCTCGATAATCTACACAGCACCTTACTGAACCATCATTTTTCCTTACCAGAACCATTGCTGATGCCCAAGGACTGCTGGGCTTTCCTTGACTTTGGAGATTCTCAATTTCTTGCCGTTGGTCTGGCGCCATCCTCCCTGCGCTGGCTGTTTGATTGGGTGGTGATCCCCGGTTTCTATACTATGCTCCACCAGATTAGTGCACCCCAGGTCTAGGTCTCCAGTGGAGAAGACATCAGCAAACTTCGTCAGCAGTTGCCTCAACTTCAGCACTTGTGAGCCATCCAGGCATTGGCAACTCCTTGAAAATAGGTCTTGTAAGTGGTCTGGCAGGTACCCAACTTCCTTGACTACGCTCCTTTCACAGGCCTTCCTCTGATGCCACTCAGGGTCCACCACCTGGCACAGTCCCACAATTTCTCCCCCGTTGATCTTCTGTGGCTCATGGGAGAAATTGGCCACCACAACTGGCACTTCACTTGCACCTGTTTCCACCAAAGTTCTCCCCACCATCACTCCGGCCTTCGTCGTGCACCGTATTTCAGGCTCCAGTACCCCTAGACACCTGTCAAAAGAGCTGCTCACCTTACACTGGAGTGATTGTTCTGATTTTGGGGGTATAACTGTAGTGCAGAGTACCCTCACCTCACCACCAGAATCGGTACGTCTCACTGCTGTGACAGGAACCGACTTTCCTTGAACCTTCAACTTCATGGAGCAGAAGTCCAGCTTACATTCCATGGACATCAGATAGTCCAGACCAAGAAGGCAAGAATCCTCCATCTTGGCTACGAAATCGTGGCCTCTTGCCTTGCCATTTCAGTCTGGACATCGAAGGGTCCCCTCAGTTCTGCATGGTGCCCACTTATGCCACACAACTGTTCTGATGACTCAGGCAGATACCTATGATCTAACACATCAGGCCTCACAAACGTCTGCTCTGAGGCTGAATCAGTCACCACGGAACACTTCTTTCCGTCTATTCTTCAGTCTACTTACACACTGTCGATTGCAGTTCTCTCGCATTTTCTCGATGGTGGGGCTACTTGGGAAAAGCCGGCTGGTAGTTGCCCTTCAGCACCAGCCTCCACTAGTTTTCCGCCTCTTTCTGGTCTTCTGCAGCCTTCTTTTTATCCTCCCTTTTCTTCTTTGGACACTCAGAACTTAGGTACACTTGTAGATTTCCTCACACTGCCCTTTCTTGCTTCTTCTTCTATTTGTAACAATCGTCCTTCTTGTGTCCCAGCTTCCTGCAAAACCAGCAACCTCTTCCAGTCTTCTCCTGTTCCCTCTTCCACTTGTAGCAGTCCTCTTTTTTATGTCCTAGCTTTTCACAGTACCAGTAAGTTCCTACAAATTTTTCTGCTTTATGAGCTTGCTCCTTTCTTGCCTTGAATCCTGCATTATGACCTGCCTGAAAAGTGGACATGCTTGACCTGACGTAGGACTCAAATTCTAGAGCCCTGGCTAGTGCTTCTTGCATGCCTCTGGGGAGTGTCTGCTTCACTTGCACTTTCAACTCTGCGCTGTCAAGAGCATCGATGAACTGGTCTCTCAGAAGAACAACCAATAGGTTAGGTGCTGCTCCAGGGTATGCCTTGAATGCCATAGTCTCCAGGTCATGAGCAAGCTGCTGTAGAGGTTCTCCTCGAGCCCATACACGGCTCCGGAATCTTCCTCTGTAAATCTCAGTCTGGTACGTGGCCCCATATCTGCACTCCAGCACTTCTGTTAGGGACTGATAACTGTTCCTCTCCATCACTGACATCTGGCCCAGAATTTCCATTATGGCACCTCTAAGGCTAGTAGCAAGCTGCATTGCCCACTGCCTGTCATCCCGACCATTCTGATCAGCAACTAACTCAAACTGTGCACAGTAAGCTTCCCATGATATTCTACCATCAAATTCCTGAGGTTTCTTTTTAATTGGACCTTCATTATAGCCATGCACTTCACTGGTTTGGGGCCTAAAAACTGGGGCATCATAATTAAGTCCAGAACTTAAAACTTCTGCATTCTGATTATTCAACCCTGTAATGCTATCTTTAGATGCTTGGGATCCATAAAGATTCACTATACACTGTCCAATCTTTTCATATGCTCCCTTTACACTAACCTGCGGCTCAGCGGTGCAGTATTTCTCTACAGCCTCAATTCTCTCACAAATTATCCTCAAATGGCCGTTTACATGCTTCAGCTGGTCTTGTACATGTTCTACATGCTGTCTACACTCCATCACATTTTTGCTTACTTCCTTAAGCTGTTGCTGTTCTTCCTTCATTTCCCTCATGAATGCATCTAGGTGTCCTTTCATCTTTAGTTGTACTTCCCTCTGTTGCTCCTGTAATGCCTCTTGAAGCTGTTCATATCGGTCTTTCAGTTCTCCACTTTGTGTCTGTAATAGTTCTTTGAGTTCTTTCTGTCCTTCATTCTGTGCTTGTAGTTGTACACTTTGTGCTTGCAATTGTTCTTTAAGTTCTTTCTGTCCTTCACTCTGAGCTTGTAATAGCTTCATGATTGATGCCAGACATGCCTGTTCTTGTCTAGCTTGGCCTCTGGTCTGTACACCTTCTGCTTCCATGTCAAAGGTTAGACTCGTTGCAGCACTTAAATTATCCACACTCCTGACACCAGTGTTACATCCCCGTTCCACACTGCCACAGGCTGCAGCAGCAGTAGTTCAGTATAAGAAGGACGTTGCCCAGTGAGTTGTTCTCCCTATGGTCAGCCTTTCGGTGTACAGTAAACAAGATCAGCTCAGGCGTTGTAAGTAAACACTGGCTACTAAAGTTCACTGTCTGTAATAATTACACTTAATGCTTTCCAACTTCACTTCAATGTTTTCAAAAGCACTGGAGCTAAACAAACTTTACTAACTGCAATTATACTTAATGCTTGACAACAACACTTCACTATTTTCACAAGTACCGAAGATATACAAACTTCATTAACACTTCACTGTTTGCCAACAACACTTCACTGTTTTCACAATTACCAAAGATATACAAACTTCACTGACACTGCACTGACACTGCACTACACTCAAACTGAACTGGAAACCGACTAAGCTGCTCTAGTCTCTTCCCCATCCTTATATAAGCTTCCTATATTCTAGAGTTTTCTACACTTCTCGACAGTTCTAGTGTATTCCAGAGAGAGAGAGGGAGGGAGCATTAGTTACAAGAGTTACCAACTTGTAGACATCCAAAACATGCTAGTTTTCTTACACTGCATAACACTGTAAATTATTAACAAACAAATTTAAATTAAATTACATAATATAATAGCAATCACATAAATAAAACATTATTGAGATTGATTGATTGACTGTATTAATTAAAACCTGGCGGCACAACTGCTAGGGTCATATGCCGCTGGACAACAAAGTAAAAGATGCAGCAAAATAAAAAGTGCATATTCAAAATAAAGTTAACATCTGTTATTAGCATGAAAACTCTGAAAATAATAAATGAATGGTTTGTAAAATATCCATTACTTATAAAAGTGGAAGGAGGCCTGCCACCTTAAGAAAACTAAAAACATCAGTAAAATCGCTAGAGGCTTCACCGAGCATCGAGGACAAACAGTAGGCACCATCTGCCCCCTATGCCTATGGAGGAGTCTCTGACGTTGGTCCCCCAAACTCGGACACTCGACCAGCAAGTGACGGACAGTAAGGGGAACAAGGCAGTCATCACAGTATGGTTGAGAGTCACCACTCATGAGGAACCCATGTGCAAGCCGAGAGTGACCAATGCAAAGCCTAGCAAGAGCCACCTCCACTCGCCGAGACATGGAGGGAAGAACACTTGGCACAACTACTCTCTGAAAGATTTCTCTTAGTTTATTATGAGCTACACCATCCCAGCATCTCTGCCAACATTTACGAACTGCATACCGCAAGCAGGAATTGGGTAGTCGGTTGGGGGCTGTTGAAAAGAAGCAGCTTTGGCAAGTGTATCTGCCCTTTCATTGCCCACTATGCCAACATGTGCGGGAACCCAACAGAAGACCTCATGGCGGCCACGATGGCCAAGAAGAAAAAGCCACTCTAAAATTGGTAAAACCAATGGATGGGATGCATTAAAAGACTCCAGTGCCGATGGAGCACTATGCGAGTCACCAGAAATCACAAAAACAGATTGGGGGAGAGTAAAAATGATTTTAAGAGCATATAAAATTGCAGTCAGTTCTGCCGTATACACTGAAGTAATGCCAGAAAGGCTACCACCTCTACAAAAGGAAGGGAAGACAACACCAAATCCCACTCCAGTATCCGTCTTAGACCCGTCAGTATAGACGGGGACAGAGCCCTCATGAGTGGAGGGATGTTCTAAAGAGAGAGAGAGAGAGAGACCGAGAGGGAAGTGAGCCCTTTTTTCCAGGAATGGACCTACAAAATGTCACACGAGGGAGTAGCCAGGAACCCACCCTTGGGATCCGATGTGGACAAACTGCCGGTCTCGGGACAGAGAGGTCTAACTTAACAGACCGGACCCTGTAACCAAAAGGTTTTGGGAAACTAGGACCGGTGTCATAAATAGAAGATTGGGAATCCTTGGAAACGATGGCACAAGAAATTGAGTCTGGAATGCGGTGAAGACGATACCAACACCTCATCACCAGCAACTGCCGTCGCAAATCCAAGGGGAATACACCAGCATCCACCAACAAACTTGAAATCGGGGATGATCTGAATGCTCCGGTTGCCAGATGTACACCAGCATGATGTACAGAATTTAACAACCGGAGACGGGGATCTGTTGCAGAGGAGTAGACCTCACACCCATATTCAAGTTTAGGAAGAATTAGAGACCTATGCAATAGGAGGAGGGTCTGATGATCAGCAGCCCAAGAGGTATGAGCCAAAACTCTCAAAAGACTCAAAGCTTTTAGACATGCCACCTTAACAGAACGAATATGAGGAACCCAAGTTAGTCGTCTATCAAACGGAAGACCCAGAAACCGCGTCTCGTCCACATAGGATATTCTCCGACCATAGAGATACAAGTCAGGGTCTGGGTGAACACTTCGAAGATGACAAAAATGCATAGCCACTGTCTTTGTTAAAGAAAAACGGAAACCGCGAGATTCTGCCCAGTCAGAAATTCTATTGAGAGCCAGCTGCAACTTCCTCTCTATCAGAGACATTCTGGATGCGGTGAAGGAAATTGAGAGGTTATTGACATATAGTGATCCTCGTACACTGTCAGGAAGTACACTGATGACACTATTAATAACTACAGCAAACAGAGTAACACTAAGGATTCTCCCCTGTGGTACGCCATCTTCTAGTTCCCGGGCATTAGAAAGCACTCCTCCCACTCTGACCCTTAAAAATCGATTAGATAAAAATTGTTGAATAAAAATAGGCAAGTGCCCACGAAGACTAAACTCGTGAAGAGAAAGTAAAATGTCATGACGCCATGCAGTGTCATATGCCTTCTCCAGATCAAAGAATACCGTGACCTGGTGTTGGTTTGTGGAGAAAGCCTCACAGACAGAGGATTCCAAGGACAGTAGTGCATCAGAGGTAGATCGCATTTTTTGAAAACCATACTGGGAAGGGGATAAGAAGTCACCTCTCTCTAAAAACCACACAAGCCTAACATTGACCATCTTCTCCAGAACTTTACAGATACAAGACGTCAAAGAAATCGGCCGATAGTTTGTTGTCTGTAGGTGGTCCTTACCTGGTCTGGGGATGGTGATAACTACAGCAACACCCCAACAAGCCGGGAACTCCCCAGAACACCGGATCTTATTAAACAATGAAAGCAAAAACAAAAGAGACTCATCAGACAGGTGACGTAAAAAGGCATAAGGAATATCATCGTAACCAGGAGAAGAATCATGGCACTGTGACAGAGCCGCCTGGAGTTAAGAAATTGAAACTGGAACATTGTAAGACTCTCCCCCGGCAGAGGCGAAATTGAGACCACAAGACTCTACGTGCCGATGATGGCAAGCCGAAGGCGTAATTGCATCCTTCTGTGACACACTGGGAAAATGATCAACAAGCAACTCTGCAACAGCAAAAGGAGCAGCCACAGTTCCACCTGCTGCAAATAAAACAGGAGGAGTCAAGAGTAAATTTTCCTGAAATCTTCATTACCCGGTTCCACACCTGGTTTATGGAAGTCCTTGAATTGATGGAAGAAACATAACCCTTCTAAGATGAACGCCTGGCCTCCTTTAAAACCCGCTTCATATGAGCTCGTGCTCTCTGAAACGCCACCAAATACTGAGGATCCCCACGGTGACGACGAAGTCGTGAGAAGGCGACTTGCTTGGCTCTCACTGCAGAACTGCACTCAGAGTTCCACCAAGGAACTGGACGTTTAGGAAACTGACCCTTCGTTTTTGGAACGGATAATAGGGCTGCTGAGTGCAACACGTTATTGAAATATGACACTGCCTCGGTAACACAGCCAAACTCATTGACCAAAAGGGAAATGGAACTTAATTCCCTGAAACGTGACCAGTCAGCCTTATCCAGAAGCCAGCGAGGGAGACGTGGCTGAGGTCCACCTGCACTAGTAGTTAAGAGTAATGGAAAATAGTCGCTGCCATATAGGTCTGGCAACACATCCCAGGGAGGCGGTAGCTCGATCGGTAGAGAGCTGGCTTGCAGTCCCGAGGGACCCAGGTTCGAATCCTCGCTTGGGCAGGGGACAGTTTAAGGATTTGAATTTCATTAAATCAGGCTTTACTGATCTACCAGAAGACCCGCCGACATGTCGTAAAAATAACCCCGCTAATACCAATACACCAGTCCTGTATGAGACAGCACTAGCATGTATTCAATATGGACGGTGGGTGTTAGCGCCGAAGTGGTGACATGTTGAGGTGCATGGTATGTAGGAGGACGGCTGGGCCTTGATAGAAGGCTGTAAAGCCTATGCCCAGAGTCGGACACATAAAAAAAAAAAAAAGGTAAAATCTAAAACAGCATCAGCTGAACATAAGGACAAATCAATGGCAGTAAAAGTTCTTGTCTGGCTATGGAGATAAGTCATTATATTGGGGTTGAAAATGCCCAAATCCTCATCTTCCACTAAAGGGGCCAGCATTACACCCCAAGTGTTGGCCTCACTGTCACCCCATAGTGGATGGTGGCCATTCATATCTCCTAGTAACAGAAAGGGAGGAGGAAGGCCGTGAATAAGGCGTTCCAGATCCGCCCTTTCAACAGTAGCACCAGAAGGGAGATAGAGACTGCAAACGGTATACTGCCAGCGGAAAAACATCTGGACAACAACAGCCTGCAGGGGAGTAGGGATGTCCAGACGACTGTATGGAATATCCTGGGGAAGGAAGATAGCAGCACCTCCATGACGACCCTGGCCCGGCACAGGATCAGAATAAAAAGCATGGTAGCCAGAAGGACCGGAAGGAGCAGCATCACCTACCATGGTCTCCTGGATGCACATGCACAGAGGAGTAAATTGAGAAACAAGATGACACAGTTCCTCATAGTTAGCACCTGACAATTCCACTGGATGATAGAACCCATTATGGAGGAATGAAGATTAAGTGTGGGACTGTACACCTGACAAGCGGGCAGGTTTGGAGTGATGCTTATGAAGTCCCTTTGCAGGAGCCTGCCCAGCACCAGAAACCCGCACCCTCTAACATCCGAAGGCAAACGAGAGGATGAGGAAGGAAGTTTTATTACACTCTTTCTTGGAGAGGGTACACCAGTTTGTTTTAAAGGCGGCTTGGGGGCCGCCTTGAGAGATGTAGGACGGCCAGTGCCCCCACCAGAAGCCCTAGAAGTGGAAGTAGAGTCCACAAGACTCGAATCACTTGAGAAGGCCGTCCCATGCTTCAGATCAGAAGCACCAACAAGCTGTTCAACACCATCCCCAGGTGGGGACCGGACCAGATCTGAACCATCATCTGCTGTCACCTGGCTAGTTCCCTAAGCCTGCTGGGCAGAGGGAACAGGAGGGGTGTTGACAGAAGTGTCAACAACTGAGATCTTAGGTGGCCGGTCTTCATGTTCAGAAGACTCTGAAGAACAATGATGATGTTTGCCAGGTACAGATAGAGCTTCGGACTTACTGGGTAAGATGGGAGAAGGAGTTTGGGCAATGTGGACATCTGCCATCACAATAGGAGTGTGCAAGCCATCAGCCGCCGAAGCGGGGGCAGAAACAGTCGGCGTAGCGGTCAGGCAATCATCATTCATACTAACAGTACCAGATGTGGGAACAGCATTCTGCTTATCATAAGTTGAGGAAGTGGGTACTGGAGTAGGTCGAGGCTGCCTCGGACATACGGGGTGTTTTACGAAGGACAGAAGCATACGTAACCCCTGGCTGAAAGGAGAGAGAGTCTGGGCTCTCATTTTTGCTTCTTGGAATGAAACCCTCTCATGTGTGCAGATGGACAATATCTCCTTCTCCAGGCAGTACCTTGGACAGTTCTTAGAAGAGACGGCATGAGGACCTCCACATTGATAGCATTTAAGGGGTCCTGTGCAATCACTGGCATGGCTTGGGCCACCACAGGTGACACAGACACCAGGAAGGCCAGCTTGTGACCGGCAGCAAAATTTACTAATGTGGCCATAGCCCTGACTGGAAACACCGCTTTGGGGTTAGCACATAAGGCTTGACAGGAAGTGACAGCCAAGCAAGTTTCACAGCTGAGGGAAGCGTTAACCTGTTAAATGTCAGGAACAAGGTTGGTATAGGGGTCAGGTTACCGTCTATTTTCTTGTGGAGGCATTCAACAGTTACTACTCCATAAGAACGCAGTTTCTCTAACAACCGTGCTTCTGAGTAACGGAGGAGATCACGAGAAAAAATGACTCCTTTGCACTGGTTGAAAGTCTTGTGAGGTACATAGGAAACTTCGGAACCAGAAACTGAGGTCAAACTCATCAACTGCGAGCTCTCTTCGGGAGAAGACACTTCAATCAAGAAACTTCCATCGTTCTGAGACGATATTTTGGGTTCTCTGTTACAAGCTGAGACGATGGCACGGTGCAATAAAAAAATGTCAATATCTAGCACTGATCCTCCTGTTGAGGATTTCAGCACTAAATACTTGGCATAGTTGTCAGGCTTAGTGTCTTGTGATCCTAACCCTAGAGCCAAGCCAACCCGACGTGGCCTCCTTCTAGTCCTAGTTGAATGCTGGGGCAGAGGAGGAAAGTCACCAGGGGTCTGGAAAGGATCCAGAGTGGCGATAAGTGTGGAGCAGTTTGAAGAAAGTCCAAGGTCAGAGGCCGTGTCGTCAACAATATTATTATTTAGTTGCTCCATATATTAATCAAACAAACTTCATTCCCCCACCCCTCCACCCACCATGGAGCCCAACAAGGGGAGGTCATATGCCAGGGAAAACACCACTGGCGACCCCAGAGGTAGCAGGAGGCGTATATGCGGGTAACCGCAGCACCAGTCGAGCAGGGCAGTACTCCCAAGGAGGATGGAAAGCTGATGACAGGGAGAGCTGGAGCTCCCGTTTCATCAGCCCTCAGGACTTGTTCCTGACCTTCCTCCTTTGCTGAACTTTTTCAGTGTCTCAGTTACAGAGAGAGTAGACCAGCATGATCTCCAATACAAGTTTCTCTAACTGTCAACACCAAACTACATACACGCTACACACTACACTTCTTTTTCAAAATTTAGCAAAATGGCGCACAAAAA
>JAGKTI010002280.1:0-12196 GCA_018397915.1 Birgus latro | reverse complement strand
AGATAGATAGATAGATAGATAGATAGATAGATAGATAGATAGATAGATAGATAGATAGATAGATAGATAGATAGATAGATAGATAGATAGATAGATAGATAGATAGATAGATAGATAGATAGATACTATGGAAACCGAATACATATAGACGCCCATCAGAGAGCTGAAGCACAACTGTCGTGCGGGAAATCACGCTAGTGTGAACGTGGATGTAGGCTCATTTAGCTACTGAGCCCCCTTGTCGCGAGGCGGCCTGGGGGGAACGGGCTTGAAGTGATGCCTGTCGCAGCAGTAGCACTGACGCACACGCCTCGTGTGAACGGTCCCATTTAACTGCATATACTTCTAGGCTGCGTGCGAAGTGACGTGCGTGCAAACACGCTCCCGTGAAAGGGGCCTGAAGGAGGGAACAATAAGGTTGAGGGAAAATAGGTTCTTAGTAGAATGTAGGTCCGTTAAGGAAAAATAGGTCCATGAGAGGAATAGCTTCACCAGGACGAATAAGTTGATATGGAAAAATCTTGTCGGAAAATAGACCCATTGGGAAAATGGATGAATGGGGTTAAATAGCCTTGTCTGTCAACAAAGGAACAGGATGGAAGGTTGACACCGTGGGATGTAGAGGGGAATGGGTTTATGTGATAGTAACGCTAATATGCTAGAAACTTTTTCAGCTAAGCAACCACTTTCTCCATATTCATGTTAATTTTATTTATTTATTTTTTTAACAGCATGTCTCGTAAGTGACAAGGGCGATTACTTCGGTTTCTTTGCAGCAAGGTTTCTTTCTCAACTGGGTATGATCCCTTTGGTCGACAAAAGGACATAAGTTATCCGACAGGTTAAGGTCAAGTCAAACAGTTTTGATCTGATTTCAACCCAAACTTGGAGGAAGGGTAGAAGGTCAGAGAAAGATGAAATGACTCAGTTTTTAAAGCAATCGGTCATAGGTACAGGTTACAGGGCAAGGTTATCATTTTTTTTTTTTTACTTAGATTTGATTCGATATGAGCCAAACTTGTTGGAAGGCTTTTAGGTCATCTAAGGATGAAGTGACTATTTGCAGAACACTAGGCCAAATGCCTAGGTCCTTGGATAATATCAAGTAAACACTCCGTCCCTACACTATGTTTTTCTGAAGTAAGTGCCATTATAGTGTAAAAGTTATTGAAGCTTAACGCCAATAGGAAAAAAAATTGTGATTATCATATTAATATATCTCGATCATACAGTGCATAACAGTATACCACTGAGAAAATTCTGTGCAAGGATGGGGTTACATGCGCATACGTCATACTGCCTCGAATTAGTTCCGGTTGTTTTTGGCACTATGCTCTCCCCATATTTTCATACGTTTCACGAATTCTAATTGCCTTGAGTAAAAAGTAAGGTAGAATAGAGTGAGTCCAGGCAAAAACTTATTTGCGGTAAGTCACGGACAGTACCTTTTGAAAGCCACCCTCGTGTTGTAGACCACATCAGAGCAAGGTTGATTATAAGAATCTTCGGCATTGCTCAGTGGATGAGAGAATGGAATGATATTTTCATACTCGAGAAGATAAACTCTATTATTCACTTGGTACACTGAGAGGACATAGCCCTTAAAGTATTGTCTCACTTCGCCTCTGAATGGGTAGTTGTATATGGTTTCCTAAGTTGTTGAGTGATGCAGACTACTGGGCTTTTGGTACCACTCCTCTTTCAGAGTAAACTACGATGATAAGCAACAAAATTTTATCTATAAGCCTAAATTAATACATAATGTTTAAAGACAATTACGTGTATGACTTATTTGTCACGTTTAAAAGTAATGGCACAGAAATCAACATGAAACTATACTCTTTTTTTTTTATTGAGGCGAAGATGCACTTGACAGGTTGGTGATAATTGGCTGAATGCAACATGTCCAAATAACATTAACTAACTCAAATTTCCCCCTCATATACATGCTGTCAATTAATAATAAAGAGATCATGAAACAATGTTGCATCCAGCCAATCATCACCAACCTGTCAAGTGCATCTTCACCTTGGAAAAAAAAACAACTGAGTATAAGTGGTATACAAATGTTTTACCTCCTTCACTGAATTCTCAAAGTAGTTGAGTTGAATCATAGCTTCTGTCTTCCGTCTGGTGCTAAGTGGCAAGAAACCTGGTGAGCAGATGCCCTTAAAGCGGGATACTGTGTTCCTGCCCAGGCACAGGAATAATGTTGCCAGCTGCATCAGAGCGGAGTTGTAGAGAAGTAGTGCCAACATGATCACTGGAAGGGTAAACATGTTGCCAAGGATTCCAAAAATAGATGAGATGGTGTCCTTTAGTATGAATTTAGCCCATATATGTATAAAAATGGTTATTATTGGAAAGAATGCAAAGCTAATAAACTTTCCTGCCCACATGAATGTCTTGAGTTCTTTTTCTAGATACTCTGGGGCATGACTGTCTGCCAGCAGCTGCTCTAAGGTCTGGCAAATGCCCACAAGGCTTGCACAGCGGACAGTGACGTAGAAGACAATAGTATGTGTGAAGAAATACCAGAGACAGCCCGACAAGTAATAAGACAGACCTCCAGTGCTGTTCAGGGATGCACCGAAGAAAAACTGCATCTGTCCTTTGGTGAAGTATATCAAGAGTATCAGCTTCACTAGCGTTACCCAGAGGCAGAGAGATACGCTTGCTTTTGGTTGGAGGCCAGGAAGCCTGGGCCATGTGAATACCATACACCCCAACACCTGCAGACCCACAATCATTGGACGCAGGTTAAATAGGGAGCGTCTACAGTTCTTATCCTGATCCATCCTGTGATCTGACAAGTCTTGACAGATCCAAAACCCTTTACAAGCTGCAACACACTATTCTCTCTCTGCAAATCCGTATATCAGTATTCTCTCTTCAGCTAACTTAAATGCTTAAGAATATTGCTATGCAGGCTGAGATAGTTCTGCCCTGTGGTACTATTCCCGGTGGTGTAGGACATAAACTGCTATTCTTTCCAACAGAGGGTAATGGTCTGCTGAAATATCACTTTATGAAGCGCATTCAGACCCACCACACGCACCCCAAGCTAAGGCAATCATACTACTTAATCGTGACGACAGTGAACTGTCCACGCTTAATTATATACCATTAATAATATACAGTATACTCTAGATCCAGACATTGTGAAACACAACACTGGAAACAATCACTACATAACAGACGAAGAACGGTCAGCAAAACATAAACAAGTATGAAGACGGGAATTGAATCGCAAAGTTATTATGCATGATCCAAATTTTCGAGTTTAATTTGTAAAAAACTTCTGTCCATCCATGTATAGCCAGATGACTTGCAGTACTTTCATGAAGTATTTTTTTTTTTTTTACTTCACTGCTCACTTTTCTGTTTCTTATCACTGCTTCCAATGAACGAGCAACCTTTCTTCCAGCTGTACCCTTTCAAGCACTTCATCCTTTTTTCCATCCTTGCTCATCACACTACTCAAGTACTTAAATGGACTTACATTTTCGATTTCCTCACCACCCAGCCTCACTGTACTTTCAGTGATTTCATTTCTCTTGAAAACCACAACTTTACTCTTCCCTACATTCACCTATAGATTCATTTCTTACAAACTCTCTCAGACTCATTCACAAAGCCTTGCAGTTTCCTTTCGTCCTCAGTTAACAATACAGTATCATCTGCAAACAACAAAACAGGAAGTTTTCAAACTCCGCCGTCTCGCATCAGGGCCACTCCAACATCCACTGCCCTACACTGTATCTCTTTTAAAACTCCATCCATAAACTAGAGGGGCATTCAGTGGAGCGCATCTCTCCGGGAAGGGCAACGTAATTTCCAAACTACAAAAAATGTTTTCCGGATTCAGAATCTGTAATACGATCCGGATCGGTCCTCAAAAGTTAATCGATTGTTCCCTGGGACATGGGCTATCTACCCACCAAATTTGGTCCAAATATCTCCTTTTGTTTTTTAATAATCTTGCTAACAAACAAACTGATCCTGATCGGTCCCAAAAGATAATCGATTTTGTCTTGGGACATGGGCTATCTACCCACTAGATTTGGTCCTTTTCTCTCTCTCTTGGTTTTTGAGTAACACTAACAGAAAAAAACAAACAACAAACAGGGGTGAAAACATACTCTCCTTGTCGGGGAGAACAAATTGAACAGCCAGGGAGACATGACACATCCCTGTTTCAGTCCAACATTCAGACAGAAAAATTCACTCAGTCCGCCGTCCACACACACTGCAACCCTGGCGCCATCATGCATACCCATTATGGCAATAATCAGCTTCCCATTTACTCCATATGTTTTTAATATTTTCCATATTCCTTGTCTATCTACTCTGTCATAATATGCTCTCTTCAAATCCATGAAGGCAGCATACAACTTCTTTCCCTTCTCAAGCAACTTTTCCACTAAACACCGTAGGATGAATATTTGATCTACACAACCTCTTCCATTTGCTACCCCCCCCCTCCCCCCGCGTTCTTCTCTAACTAATTAATCTGCTATTTCACGAACGCTGTCAGGAAGTATACTACCAAATACTTTTCTGTTACACAAGGAAGACAAATGTCCTGTGATTACCCCACACTTCTTTTCCCCTTTTTCCTTTGTACAGGGGAATAATTATACCTGACTTCCAACCCTCCAGGACTTTACCTTCCTCCCAGGCCAATCTGTACGTCTTCCATATCCATTCTAATGCTATCTCTCCCCCTTGTCTCATCATATAACCACACACTGCATCAATTCCATTGGCTTTCCCTATTTTGACTTTCTTCAGTGCTTCCACTATTTCCAGCCTACTGCTGTCTTCCTTTTTTCTCATATCCCTCTTTCTCCCAGCCATTCCCTAGTCAGTTATACTAGCGTTACTTTCATTCTTTGTTTAACAATTCCATCACTCACTTTTTCTCCATTCTTCACTGCAATTTTCTGTTTTTGTCCTTTGCTCCCCTAAAACCTTCTTTATTACTCTGTTTTACTCTCTTAACCTCCTCCCAGAACATTTTCTTACATTCCCTCCTTTTTATACTTAAATTCTTTCCAGAATCCTCAACCATTCTCTTTTTACACTCTCTTACCAATTTTTTCCACCACTCTCCTCTTCTCTACATGTAACTATTTATTCTGTCTCTCAACTTCCTCCATGCCTCTGCTTCCCATCCACTCACTATATGATTTCATCTTTTGACCCACAGCTTGTCACACATCTTCGTTTGCCGAGAGTGGCTGGATTGTCTCCTTTTGTGAATGCACTCTTGATGTGACTCGTAGAAATATCACATTCAGTGCTTCCAGACTTTCCTTACAGACGCATCACAAACTACAGGCCTTTATAAACCTCCTCCCTATTAGGTTTACAATGCTGTGTTTATGCGGTTCTACGAAGGCTGTTGCATACAGACACATAGAGTATTTGTTAGATTATAACTAACATTCACTGGTACAGATGAATACAGTGTGGCTTAGAAGATGCACAGCAAAGACTCCAAGAAGAAATTAAACATTATGAGCATTAGCGTGAGGTGGAGGTGGTGGTCAGGTGGTTAGAGGAGTAATTTGCTGTCTTAAAGAACTCGAGTTTGATCCTTACCTGGGTCAAGTAATAGAATGACGAGCGTGATTAAGTTAAAAATGGTTTTGCCGATCTTTCACAAGACCAATAGCCATAAAAAATGCTAATACCATTACACAACTCTTAACGAGAAAGCTCTAGCATGTATTTCATATCGATGGTGGATATTGAATAACAGCACCGAAAAGGTGATATGTGATATGTGAAGGAACACAGCTGGGCCTTAGGAACAGACTGTCAGGTCTGTACCTAGAGCTGTGGGCATTAATAAAATGTTTAAGAAACTGGCATTTTTGATCAGTATGGCTAAGATATCAGAGAGTAGTATATAACTGCAAGCCTGCTTATCGTCATTATCATCCTGCTTCTTTCCCGGTGGAGTGAGGTAGAGCACAGAAAGTTAGGAAAAGAAAAATGCAACCGTGGGAGAAATAACTGCTCGCATGATGAAATGGGCCACACATTCATTCATTCACCACTCAAGTCCCTGGAATCCTTACTCCACCTGACGGATTGCTTACACTTGTACATTATTACCCATCAAGCAAAATAAGTCCGACGACTGTTACGTTAAAAATGGGGCTACCAAGACCTACTCATACGCTCCTCCGTACAGTATACATCCAAACAGCTCGGTTCCTCGTCAGTTCCCTAGCCTCATCAGCGTCTGTATTTCTCTTTCTCATGCACTCATTAACCTTTTTGGCCTACCACGTCTCATGTCACCTTCAGATTCACTCACATATACCCAGTTCACCATCCTGTTTGGTAGGTAGTAGCGACCACCATCCATTCAACTGATGCAGGCTGCCTATTTCTTCCTCCACCTTTATCATTCTCTCTCTCTATCTGCCCACTTCTCTTGTTTCTCCCTTTCCTGCCTGTCACATTTAATTACTCTTCTTTCCACTTCAGTTGGCTCTGCACTGAGTGACAAGCCTAATAGTTTCCTGTAACCCAGGAAACTATTTACCATAAAATAAGAAAAAGGATGGCGTGGAACCTGCTATGGTGCCCCCGCTAATTGCGTGGAGCGCCGGAAATGTGGCATTCATCCAGGAACCAAACTTCCACAATTTTCTCAGCGTCGCAAGAAGCTGTCATCTGCAAAGGAACATCAGTTCAATGCATGGGACTGCCCTGCAAGGGGTGATTGCTTGCCTGCGGTTGATGGGTCTGCTTGGTCAGACAAACTGGGGGTAATCAGCAACAGTAATAATAACTCTATTTAGATCCATTCTCTCCAAATGACCGTACCATCTGTGCACGCTCTCTTCAACCCTGCTATCCACGGACGTCCTTCCTCGGTGCCATTCACGATTCATATTATTTCTTATCCTACCTACTCCACACAGGTTTCTCAAGAATCCCATACCACCTCTCTAACTCTCGACTTTTCACTTCTTATGCCATACCAGAATCTCACACCCATGTGTTAGTGTGGGTACCAGTACTCCTTCGTCTAAACCTCTTGCAGCTGCCACACTCAGACCTGTTTCGTATCAAAGCCTTCATTGCGCCAGCCACCTTCATTCTCTGTGCCACTCTACTTTACACTTTCTTTGCACATTCACCTCTTTTCTGTCACTGCACCTAGGTAATTAATATCTCTTATCAGTTCAAGTCTCTTTCCATCCACCAGAACATCACACTTGGAGATATTATCTTCTCTCCCAGGAGCTATACTTTTATTAAATGTTCTTTTTTCAAGCATAACAAAACTACGCATCAGTCTGCAAAGTTCCTGTTCGTTATTAGCCAACAACACAGCATCATTTGCATACATCAGATTTAAAATACTCCACCCTTCTCCATTCGTGACTCTGCTCATCCTTCTCTCCATCACTGGAGTGTTTACATTTTTCATATACCTATCCACATCAATATTGAACAGCCATGGGGACATTACGCATCCCTGTCTTACTCCAGCCCTGATATCAAACCACTCCCTTAGACAACTGCCTACTTTTATATAAGCCTCCCATCATATAAAACAAACTCGTAATAGCATGCAGCAAAATTTCCTCTGCACCATTCATAGGCGAAACCTTCCATAACCTCTCTCTGTTTACCTTGTCGTATGCATTTTTCTAGATCCATTAGTGTTATAAATATCTGCCGTTCTACTAATAAGCTTTCTTCACTCTCTGTTTCATAACGTATATTTGGTCCACAAATCCCCTACCACTCATAAGGTCTTCTTTGTCGTCACTCACAAAGGTTTCTGATCTGCTTTCATCATGATGATTCTTCCATACAACATTCCTGCTACATTTAATAAACTTCCTCTACGATACTTTTGAACTCACCTGGATTATCTTTTATTTTGTGCTGGATCACAGTCACAGGAATCTTCCACTCTGCTGGTACAGTTCCATTCATTCAATATTTTTTGCATATTTGGAACAAACAGTTCCAGTCTCAACACTATTCATAATCATCGTTGCGTATATTTCATCAACACCTGATGGCTTTCCATTTTGCAACCGTATCACAACGTTCTTTTACGTCTACCAGTGTCACATTGTTCGACACCACTTTCCTTATCTGCAAACCACCAAACCCAACCCTGGCTACTACTGCTCGGCTCACACCATTCCCATTCATCATTCTTTCAAAAATAATCTTTCCATTACTGTTCCTTACATCACTTCTATTTGTTAGTATTTTTCCACTTTCATCCTTCACATTTTGACACTTTTCTTCCATCCTCATTTCTACATCTGTTTACCTCTTTCAAGAATAGTTCTCTATTTTCAGAATAGTTTATTCACTTTTTTTCCCCGGAAAATTAGCTTCCATGTTCTCCCTTTAATGACTTTTTTTTCGGTTGTTTATTACTCTGAGTATTTCTTTCTTTCATTTAATCCCTTCTCTTGTATGCATACTAGCCGTTCTCTTCAGTTATTCTCCACAGCCCTTTCAACCTCTGCATCCCACCAAGCTGTACCTCTCTTACTAGTTGCCATCCTCGCAACGCCACACATCACCCTAGCATTCGTAGCCAAACACTCCCTATCTGCACTGCACAAATTCTCCGCATTTATTTCTTAGTTTATTTGATGAAAATAGATTCGTGCCTATCGATTACACAAGCGTCATTAAGGCTGATAACCATTACTATTTTAAAATTTCAGGGTGGAGAAGTTCTGCACACGCTTCTTCCTTCTCTCAGGCCTAAATAAGAAGACTTTTGCATAAGATTTTAAAGTGAGGAGCCGGTAGGCGACGATGGCCAGCTCTAAGCGAACAAAGCTTTGTCAGCGACCGAAAGTGAGTTTCAACACTGAAAGTTATTTCTATATGGAGGTACACCAGTACAATCCACCCAAAAATCATGGCCTTGGCTTAATCTTCGGAGCCTTAGCACTGCGCGTGACCAAAATCGTAATTTTAGCTCTTTTCATATTTTATGCACTTAATGACCTTTGACACCTGGCCCGGAGGATATAGGTCATGCATGCATGAAGCACACTTGTGGTACTCATTAACGTCTATAGGCATGCAAAGTTTCATTCGATTCTATCCACCTGCTGTTCAGTTAGGGAACTTGAAATTCATAGAATGGCCAACGAGAGGTACAACTTCTAGGTGGCACTGCCAGTGATTGGAAGTGAGTTTCGACACTCATTTTTGTGTCGAGGTATACCAGTGCAACATTCCACCCAAGAATCATGGCCCTGGCTTAATAATTTTCGGAGCTTTAGCATTTACGCGATTTCGTGATTACCTTGCCTGGACGGAGTCCGACTAGGTATTGTTTTTGGTCGTTTGTTTGTTTGTTTGTTTATTTGTTAGCAACATTACGGAAAGAGGCTGAATGATATTACATGAAACTTTCGGGATATGTGGGCACTTGTCCCCAAAGAAACTGATTTAATTCTGGAGGTAATCGACTGACTCTGAAAGGTCAAAATCAAGGTCATGGATTTTCACAGGGCTATAACTGGAAAACGGTTGACGGTAAGGATATTTACTATTAGGAAAATAGAGGAACCCGTAATATGTGTTTTCACTTGCCACCAAGACCTTTGACCTTGAGTGACCTTGAAAGATCAAACTCAATTTTGCGGATATTCAGGGGGCTATGACTCGAAACTGGCTGAAGATGGAGAGATATTTACTATCAATATATAGGATTTCCCATATGGGTTTTTAATTGGTACCTTGACCTTTGACCGTAAGTGACCCTGAAAAGTCAAACTCAAGGTCACGCATTTTCAGGGACCATAACTCGAAACTCATTGAATATAGAGATACCTACTGTTACCAAGGTATAGGAAGGCTCATATGGGTTTGCATTTGGCAGCATGATCTTTGACCCTAAGTGACCTTGAAAGGACAAATGCAAGATCACGGATTTTCAGAGGGCATAACTTGAAAACATTTGCGCCATTACCTTAGACTTTAATAGTGCACTGACACTAAATGGCAGAAACGAGTCAGTATATTTTAACAATAAAATAACTGCTGTTGGGATAGGTTTGTTGTGCCTGGCACCACTTGTTTTAGGTACTTTCATCGTTCCCGCATTTGATGACCTTTGACCCCTGATCTGGTCAATGTAGCACATAGGTATACAATAGAAAGTTGTAGTACTAGTCAATGTCTATAAGTATGCAAACTTTCATTCAGTTCTATCAAGCTGCTGGGGAACTAGGAGGGCATTTCTGAGAACCGGTACTGGTTGCTACGGATGCTGAAGCCAGTCTTTGCAGGGTTGCCACTCGAAAACTAGAGGAGTGAGAGGAAAATTGGATGGTACACTTCTGACAGGAAATGACCTCAAGATTATGCCTAAAGAAGCAAGAGCTTTCTACGCCCATTAGTAATGCTTCAATAGCTCAGAACGTGAAAAGTACGAAAAAAAGCAGTGTTTCGGCCGTCGCTAGGCAACGAGTAGTTGCCTAGCAACCAAAACCTTGCGGACACAACTAGGTCATAGGCTGGTCATTGTGTCCAAGCTTGGCCGGAATCGGTTAATTCTGAAGGGTAGAAGTGCTTGCCACAATTAAACAAGAAAAAAAAAAGCGGGTTTTCGGCCGTTGCTAGGCAACTAAAACCTTGCAGACACAACTTGGTCATAGGCTGGTCATTGTGTCCAAGTTTGGTCGGAATCGGTTAATTCTGAAGGGTAGACGTGCCGGCCACAATTAAACAAGACAGAAAGAAAGAATGAATACACGACCATCAATAAGAGCAGCATGAAGCTTGCCAAAAGTCTGAATGGTACCTTGTCTGTGCAGGATATTAGACATAGAGTGTGAAGAGCAATATGTCTATAGGATTACACGTTTCTACTCAGACAGTCTGAACGCCAATATCATTATGCAAGTTGCCAATCAAGTAACAAAGCACTTTTGCAAGTAATTCATAACATTATACTGTCAAGAAATCCTTACTCAAGTCATATTCAAGTAACAAGGCACGTTTGCAAGTAATTCATAACATCATACGGTCAAGAAATCCTTACTCAAGTCACTCAGCATCCTAGAATAATGACACTAGTTCTTTTATATGGAATTTAAGGACGTCTTCCTCTTGTGTATGGTACTGTTTTGTCACTGCAGTCTCCGGAAGTATGTTCCACGTCCTTTTCCTTCGGATAAGGTCTCCCTCCTGTACCAGTATGTATTAGGTAGTCCCTATCACTGAACGGGGGTGCTATGGTCGGTTTTTGAGGATGCAAAGCAAAGAGAGTGGTGATTGCATGGCTTGAGATTTCCCTGACGCTGAATAATAGTCCGTGGATGACGATAAAAATGGAGATGTGAAAAAGTAAAAGAAAGATGAGGATGATGTTGTGGATGATGATAAAGAAGTTTTTCAGAGAACTGGATGAAAAGTGCCTCAGATCGTGGTTGACTATAACAATTTGCTAAGAGTGTTGGACAGATCATACTTCCCACACTGAATGATTGGAGGCTATACCTTACCTCAGTGTTGGCTGTTTGAGGCTGTGAACAGGTTTTGATTTGTTCTGACTCTGGCTGATGACCACTCAGTGTTCAGTTGTGAGCATAGAACACACACACTCACACACACACACACACACACACACACAGTGTCATTTCTGGCTGAGGAGTTGAAGTGAGAAAAGTGCAAATCAACAGATAGAAATTACCAAATACTTGTGTGTGTAGGTCAGCAATGTCCATGTTTCATATTATCGCAACTGAACACTCCTGATACTGACGCAGTTGCTGTGGTCTGGCGAGTGAGGTGGAACACAGACTTAACTGGTGTTTATTGGGTGGGTATTAACAGCTTGATCATGGCACTGTTCATCGTGGATTTTTTTTTTTAAATATTTAGTCCTTATATTCCGAGTTTACTGATAATTTTACCATTTCTGTAAACGGTAAAATAAGTCTTACGAGCAAGACAACAAAATCGCCGCGGATATGAATTTCATTATCGTTCTGTAAGAAGTCTGCAGTACCGAATATCCAAACCTTCTACTTAGAATGAGAGTGACAGAATTAAATCTTTCACACTGGGAAAGTGCGAATTGAAAAAGGGTAAATGTAATGAGACAAGTGCATGTGAGCGCGAAAGCACTGAGTTGGTTTGTGTGTGTGTGTGTGTGTGTGTGTGTGTGTGTGTG
>JAGKTI010002279.1:41845-69161 GCA_018397915.1 Birgus latro | reverse complement strand
ATGATGATGATGATGATGATGATGATGATGATGATGATGATGATGATAATAATAATAATAATAATAATAATAATAATAATAATAATAAAATAACAATAATAATAATATTAATAATAATAAAAAACAACAACAACAGATTAACATTATTGAAATATATTTTTTAATACACACTAAGCAGATCAGTATTAAATCTGACGAATCAAGCAATATTATTTTTAAGTGGATATTTTCGTCTCATAACTAGTAGTTAATGCATATAAACGGTGCAATGAATGACGCAACCATTCAGTTGAAGCATAACCTCGGGACATACAAGGAAGTTCGTTCCCATGGTTCAGTAGTCCACTGGGACCCCTAAACGTCCTCACTCGTTGCCACTTGGGAACGCTTCCCTGTGTTTTTACTGTGTTGTTCCAAGAAACATCATTGGCTTTAGGCCAGAGGCTGCATCGTTGGAGTTGTTATTGAGACAACCCAGTCTGTCTGGTCTGGCAGACCCGTTTACCGCATGCAAGCAATCGCCCGTGCTGGTCCATCCGATGCGATGTATTGATATTCTCTTGCAGCAGACAGCACCTCGCCACAGTGAGGCGGGGGAAAGAGTGTGAAGGTTTGGTTCCTGGTTGGACGCCGCATTTGCGTCTCGATAGTTAACAACGGCACTAGATTAGTCTCTATAGCACCCCGTTATTTAGTTATGTGGCTACCAAGCAGCGCTGTAAGTGGTTTCCTTGGTTACGGAAAATCACTGGTCTTGTTAGTGTAGAGTCTCTTAAAGTTGAAAGAAGAGTAATAAAATGTGACAGGAAGGATGAGAGCAAATAGAATGAGAGGAGGGCAGATACACACAAGAATGGTAGAAATGAAGGAAGAAATAGGCGCCACTACATTAAGTGAGTGGTTGATGGTCGCCCCCACCTTCCACAGAGTCACTGGAGTATGTTCAAAGCCCCTACGATCTGATGATGCATTTTTACTTAAGTTTATATTTGTCACCTCCAGGCGATATTACTAGGAACAGGAAAGGCTTTCTGAACTGTAAAAGTTAGATGCAACCTTTGTTAATCCCTTAACAACTACTGAGTCAAAATATTTGCATGCAGTCATCCTGTAGCAGCTTCATCAAAAAGTAGAATGTCATCGGGTCCAAAATTTCAAACAGTGGAAAAAATCTACTTAAGTTATAGCATTATAGTGAGCAATTTCCCATCGCTGGTGTGTAAGAGTAGTAAATACTGTTTTAGTTCATCAGATCCTGATGCTGTTTCCTGCCGCAACTGATTCCAGTGGTGCTCTCATGTGTGCTGCAGTCAGCTGCCCCATCCTCTTGGACAACACCTCCACTCCCTATCCAATACCAGCTCCCCTAGTTCACTTCTACCTTTAATTATGTCAGACAAATGGCTAATTACTCAGACCATTTGGCCTATCGTTGCTGCTCTATGGTATCGTTATTGTTGCAAAACTCATTGATCTCCGTACTCACGCCATATACATATGTAATAAATTCGATATAGTTTGACATAATGCTGATTTTGCTGCAAAAATTACGAAAGCAAAAGTACCATTCTCATTTAAATTAATTTTCAACCAATGGAATATAATTATATGTGCCAAAGACAAAAACTTCTCAGACCATTTAGACCTTGTACACTAACTTGATATACTTTTACGTCCATTTGTCATATAGCTCACATCTATATACAGTTTGACATGTTAGAATATATTTTTGCCGCTAGGTAGTCTAAAAAGTCAGCTGAAGTGTGCACATTACGGTAACATTCTGACATTTTCTAATGCTTATTTTATTATTTTTTGTTTTTTTATGAACAGCACAATAGTTAAACAACACAGTGTCTCATACTTCAGGGTGCCACAAACTTCACATCTCAAAAAACTCAAAAAGAGGACATAAGCAATGAAACTTAACATTATATTGATATGCTGGAAAATTTTCATCATAAAAGGACTAATAAGCTGTAATGACATGCCTCTCGCAACATTATCCATCAAAGCGCAGATCGTACATATTAATACTGAAATCCAACATGCTTGCTCGTCACTTTACGTTGCAAACTCGCTCACTAAATCAACGAACCAGTGCAGTCTAGTTCTAAAATCAGACATACAACAGCGACCCCCTCATCTGGCAAAATTCCCCTATCAAAGCAGCCAAATTATGCACATTAGTATCAAAAATTTACAGACCATAACGTCCTTTCATGCCTCTAAATTATCCATCAGGACACTGAATTCGTGAACACAGCCAGTTCTGATGATGTAAAGGCCAT
This sequence comes from Birgus latro, assembly GCA_018397915.1. NCBI lineage: Eukaryota > Metazoa > Arthropoda > Malacostraca > Decapoda > Coenobitidae > Birgus > Birgus latro. The sequence goes on along the minus strand of JAGKTI010002279.1, from coordinate 66,870 downwards.
GATTTCGAGGATTATAACCATTAGCTTCGTGAATAGTAATTGTGATGAATAATGAAGCTATCAGCCAAACGTGTCATTACCGAGGAGTGATAGAGCCACACGGACAACATGGTGTGTGTGTGTGTGTGTGTGTGTGTGTGTGTGTGTGTGTGTGTGTGTATGTGTGTGGAATAAATGTGGGTAAGGCCAGGTCAAGGAAAATATATTTGGGCGAATAGAGATGTGTGTGTGTGTCGGTGTGGGGGGTGGGGGATTGGGAAAGGGATGATGTCGTAAACTGGGGTCAAGGAATCATAATAACTACCATGCCTGTCACTGCCTCCTGCGCCTCAACGCTTCGCCTTCTGTGTTTAGGTGGATGGAATAATTGTGTACTAGGCTTAGCACACTCCAGCCCAAATAAGTGACAAGTGGTGGGTGTCGCTGAGCAAGATGGTGTACCTCTATTCTCGTTCTGCACACACCCCTGCCTCTCGGGGACTCAAAGCTGCGTTGCTGTTCATGCCAATGCAGAGATACCAGCATGTAGTATACATGAATCCACTCTTGATATGTTAAAGCTCTCCGGCGCCTACGACTCAGTATCTGGTAAATAATATCGCATGAAATCAGCCAGAATAAAATAATAGTTATTCCAGCCATGAAAGGAGTGAATGTGAGTAATATCTCTCTCAAGTTTCTGTGGTTCACTTACTGCTAAATAAAATGGTCTGACCATATGTGGAATAGGATATTATAGTTACTTTGACCATTAGATCGTTTTTGTCATTATTAACTCTCTCAGGCTCATACCTTACACTATAATAAAGAAAAACGTCCGGCATTGGCTCTAGTAAAACATTAAAGTTTATAGGAACCATACGATGGTTAAGTTTCACTGTAATTTATGAAAAAAAAATTTGCAGTGTGGTAGAAGCCTAACAAAGAAGTCTGAAATTCAACGTTAGTATATGTAAGGTCTATGAACTTGATACATTAACATACTGGATCTAAGTACTATTGCGGCCAGGTGTTGTTATCCATCCTCGTCCAGCCAACCCGTGTATGTGGCAGCGTCACATTCAAGAGCACAGAAGTTCCTTTCTTTGCATTTGTCAAAAAATATCCCTTCAGCTTTGGCCTTGTACTAATGGATAAAGCAATAGTAATATTTACTATGAAGGTCTGACTCTGATAACATGAATATATCACATTTGTTATTCAATAACTACATTGTTTCTCTTATAAAGCCAAATAAGTGACTTAAAAATGTATATCTGATATCATTCCACGACTTCCTGTAGGTCTGAACCTGCGAACACAAAGAGTGAACAAATTCGAAGCACTCATTTGTTACAAGGAGAGACAGAGAGAGAAAGAGAGAGCGTATATGTTGGGAGCCAGTGAATTTTGGAGAAAGGTGGAGGTAGACTGACACAAGTAAGTGCAGGGGTTAAGGAACCCTTGATTCCTCAGCGCTCCATTGAAAACTGACCCGTAATATGAATATTTCTTCCATACTTGCCTTGCTTTGTGACATGATTTTTTTTTTTTTTAAGAACTGCTATCGGTGGAATAATGAATTAGGAGATGAATGTTGTTGATTTAACAAAAAGCTGTGCTTAAGAAAGTAATTTGCCTCACTGTCCAGTTAATGAAAAAAATACTCTGGGGTTTGCCAAAAATCTTCAGGAGTCAATCAGAGAGAGAAAGAAAAATGTGAACATAAGGCATTTAATAAATATTACGCCGTCTGGCTAATGATCTGACAAAGTCAGCTGGCGCTACCCAGAATAAAACCTATCTTTCATTTTGTCCGACAAGTCTTTCTCTGTAAACTCGCTTGTCGTCAGCCAAAGGAAAAAATCCCTGTTTAGCTCGAGCACGATATTTACCCGTATCGCACAAAATCATGTGTACGTAGGCGGAATGAAGCCCATATCTACTCTTTTTCGGCCTGACAACCTCCCTGTAATTAGTACTATTTTCTACCGATGGACTAGGTTAAGCGGTGAGATTGTCATCTCTAGTGTAAGGAACCGCACCCCGCCTCTGTGTGTGTGTGTGTGTGTGTGTGTGTGTGTGTGTGTGTGTAGAATTGAGAGTCATCTAACTTGTGGAGCATGGTATGGTGGTTGGCAGGTTGGTGACTGGGTGGGTGAATAGGTTAGTGTAGGCTGGTGGTTTCACAGGCGGGTTAGGTGAAGTGAGTGGGCGAGAAGGAGGGAAGAGATTGTTGGGTTGGTTAAGTGGGATGGAGTGGGGTTCGTGCATTGTTTAAGTGGGATGGGTGGTGTGGCTACCTGTAGGAGAAGGCAAGTGAGGGGTTTATGTCGTCCTAATTTTGAGACTGTTGAGTAAGGTTGTGGGTACGTGGGTTGATGGGTGGATGTGGAGGTAGATGGACGGAGAGTGGGAAAACAGGCTTCTGGGAATAGGTTATTTGAGTGAATACTTCCCAGTTGGGAAAAGATCAGTGTGTGGAAAATTGGTCCACAGGAGATATTATTCTGGAATCATGTCGAAGTAGGTATATAGATCTAGTGGGTTACAACAGGTCCATAATGCAATACGTCTGTTGATCAAGAGGTTTATGTTTGACCTGTACACTTATCAATGGGTGATGAAACACCACGTCGGAAAATAGGCTTATTGGGAAAATAGGTTCATCGAGAAAAGTATGTCCATAGGTATAAGTCTATGTAGGAAACCTGCATCCATTTAGAGACTCAAGGTCGACGGGGAAAAATGGTCCATGGGGAGCAAATACATCAGTGGGGAAAACAGGTTTATATAGGAAAGTAGGCGTCTTTCAGAAAAATAAGTCATTGGGGAGAATAGACCCATGGGGTTTTTGCTCCGACTGGTGAAAATGTCCATTGAGAAAAATAGATTCATTGGGTGAAAATAGGTCCATATGGGCAGACACGTACTTCAAACTCCCATACATGGAGGTACTTAAAATATATGGCATGACTGTAAATATCCACCTTTTTAAACAGCGACCGTTGCCTGGAATTAGGCATACCACTGCGCACCTTGGACCAAACAACCAACAGCCAGACCCTATTACCACTTCGTCATCCTGTTATTATATCTTTCATAATTTACCTTCATTCAGACTTTTAGGCATAAAAAGCCAGCCGAAACGAAAGGAAAAATCCCTGTTTGTGCCGAGCACCTCATTTCTCCACCTCATTCTCCAGAATTCACAGGCACTTACTACTCTCTCTCTCTCTCTCTCTCTCTCTCTCTCTCTCTCTCTCTCTCTCTCTCTCTCTCTCTCTCTCCTGGTAACAAATGAATGTTCGAAATTGTTCTTTCTTTGTGTACGCTGGTTCAAACCTACAGGAAGTCGTGGAGTGGAACCAAATATATATATATACATTTTTCAGTCACTTGCTTGGCTTTAAAAGAGAAACAATAGTTATTCAATAGTAAATGTGATGTATTCATGTTTTCAGAGTCAAACCTTCAGAGTAAACTTTACTGTTGCTTTATCCATTAGTACAAGCCCTAAACTGATGGGATATTTTTCGACAGAATTACGTAGAAGGCAACTTCTGTGCTCTTGAATGCGACGCTGCCACATACATGGATTGGCTGGACGATGGTTGAAAACGATACCTGGCCGCAATAGTACTGTACCTAGCCTGAAACCACCACTGAGTCAGTAAGCTCACTCTTCTGTGCGTTACAAGAAATGAATATTATTTAACGTCTGTTTGTTACCCCCCAAAAAAAGAAAAAGAAAGGCAATGTTATGCTGTTCCAACCCTCCATCTGACTAAGCACATGGCCCCCACCTCCCTGCACACCTGACCAAGCGCATACAGTAACGCCCTCACCCCTCCCCCAAACTTTTTTTTTGAAGGTGGGCATAAGGAGAACGGTTTGAGGACACATAACCTGCACCATGCAGATTTCTTGTGCAGGTCGCATTGAAATCTCGATTTTTTTTTCTACTTTATATTAATATTAAAAAAACTACTTAAGACACAGCATTCTACCTATCAAAAGGCATCAGTTCTCTATAAGGCAAATACCTATGTAAATTTCATGGCTCTAAAGTGCATACTTTCCGAATTCTTGCCCGGATACGAAATCTCAATGCCCAGCCATCCACTCTGCTGCCCAACGCTACGGATGGACACCTATTGATCCCAGTGTTGATCCCAGTGATAATACCCTCCTCTGATTTTGTCCTGTGGAGGGTAAAAAAAAAAGTCGATGCATCACACAGGTAAATGAAGTAATACTAAAAACAATAAAATGTTGATGCATAAGAATTCAATTGAAATTAAATTTTGATATTATTATTGCCATCAGTAAATGATTATACTCAAACTGGAGGACATCTACCAGAACAATTGTCACTCCTAAGGTAAATAAAACCGTCTTAAGGAAGCAAGAATGAGACAATTAGGGCATTCAAAGTGTGCAATAACCGTGACCACCAATTGGTCTTTGGGTTAACTGTTTTAGTTTGACGCTTCGAGAGATTATTTAAAAAAAAAATCAAATTACTTCATTCTTGAATAATTCTTAACTTTTCCACGAACAATGGTTTCAGTAGGATCGATTCTATATGAGCTGACATTCTCAGTTATCTTGACCTTTGAATGCTTGTTTTCAAAATAACATCTCTTTATCCTGTTTTAATCTGAACCCTTCCACAAAGATTATCAGGAACGAGAAATGTTCAAGCTGCCTTTTCCATGTGACTTTGACATTTGACTGTTATTCTCCAAAACAATAATCAACCTCTTGAGTGATCCTCATCTCATCCACCGAGTCGATGAACAACACTAAATCAAAGCTGTTTTAGTTATTTTGTTCACACATAGACACAAGGCTCAAACTTAGACCTTGCTTTGTGGTCTTGAGCTTGACTGATTATTTTCGAAATTTAATCCAAAAATTTTTTGCATGACCTATAAATCTCCCACCAACTTTGGTTGAAATAAAATCAAAACTGAATTGACCTTGCCCAGTGACCCTGGACTTTGATCTTTCCCAGTGATCCTTACCTTAGATTGACCGTTTTGAAAATCTAATAGCTTTTGCCATGCCTTATCGTCAGTTCCTCCACAAACTTTGATGTAAAGGTAAAGGTGGGGGCAGACGCCATGAAGTGCCTAGCCGCAGTGCTCATCTCTGAAACTTATGCCTTTGAGCCTATGGTGGGTTTTTCACCCAGTCTCCTGGAGTATATGGCCACTGCATCATCCAGGTTACTACAGTGACCTCCCGTAGGTGCTGTTCTAGGTACTCCTTTCATGTAACAAAACACAATGGGTGGATAGATACCTGAATCGAGTGACGTCAGCTGTCAGCACGATGATTCGAATCCTGGCGATAACGAGCTGGCAGCTTCGTAGTCAGTCATACTAATAATTCAGCCACCTCAGTAGTGAAAATTGGATAAAAATTGTTTAATCTCACCTTGCCCTGTGACTCTGACTTTTGAACTTCTGTCCTCAAAAGCTACTTGTCAGCTCTTTTTCTAACCCTCAGAACTTGCACCACGTTTAGTTTGTTCAGATCAAAACTTATCGAGTTATTTTGTTAACAAACACTTGGACTGGTCGAACTCTTACCTTGCCCTGTGACATTGACCTTTCACTGATTATTCTCGAAACCGAATCAGTTCATTCTTCCCCATCCCTCAACCACCCAAAACAGTTTGACTTGAATAAGAAAAAAAAAATGTTTAACATTACCTTTTTTTTTTTTAATGCAAGGAAGAAGGAACCAAGGGCCATGGGCCCGCATACTGTTCCTTCCAAGAAAAAGTAAAAACAATACAAAAGAGCCAAATTCAAGATCCATTCATTTCGAGATGCCTGGACACACTGCGTTTGAAAGATTGCAGGTCATAGGAAGCAGGGAATACAGACAGAGGGAGACAGTTCCAGAGTTGACCAGTTGCATAAATGAAGGACTGGGAGTAACGGTTAACTCTTGCATTAGAGAGTTGGACAGAAAAGGGATGAGAGTTTGTTGCTAGACGGGTACTACGTGCCAGTCGTAGAGGTGGAGGGATGCAAGCAGACAGTTCAGAGGAACAGTGACCATTGAAGTAGCGATAGTAGAGAAATAAAGAAGCAACAGTGCGGCGAAGAGACAAAGGTTGAAGGGAATCAGTAAGAGGAGGAGAGTTACTGAGACGAAAAGCCATTGACTCCATCCTATTGAGAAGATCCGCATGTGGCGAGCCTCCCCACACATGAGAGTTGTACTCCATACATGGGCGAATAAAACCCGTGCACAAGGTCAACATCTGTGCAGGGGTAAAGAAAGCTCGGAGTTGGCCCAGCACACCTAATCTCTTGGAAGCAGATTTCACAAGAGATGTAATATGTTCTTTCCAAGACAAATCCCGAGAGAATGAAACCCCAAGCATGTTCAAGGATGATGCAGGACATAACTGTTCATTATTAAATATTAGTGGGTAATCCTGAGGAAGATTTTGTCGGGTTGATAAGTGTAAGAACTGAATTTTTGATGAATTAAAAATAACAAGATTGTTTTTACCCCAATCAGAGATATGAGCCAAGTCAGACATTAGGTGTGCCATAGCCTCATCCCTTGTTTGCTGAAGTAACTGCTGAGATGGACGTTGCGGAAATCGAATGGAAAGGTGAAGGGTGGAATCATCAGCAAATGAGTGGATATGGTTAGATGTACAGCTTAGAAGGTCATTGATGAATAAAAGAAAGAGAGTTGGTGATAGGACAGAGCCCTGAGGAACACCACTGTTGATAGGTCTTGGAGAAGAACGATGGCCGTCTACAACAGCAGCTATAGAACGACCAGAAAGGAAGCTAGAGATGAAGGCACAGATAGAAGGATAGAAACCGTAAGAGGGCAGTTTGGAAATCAGAGATTTATGCCAGACTCGATCGAAAGCCTTAGAGATGTCAAGTGCAATGGCAAAGCTTTCGCCAAAGTCCCGAAAGGAGGATGACCAGGAGTCTGAAAGGTAGGTGAGAAGATCGCCAGTGGAGCGTCCCTGACGGAACCCATACTGACGATCAGAAAGAAGGTTGTGACAGGAAAGATGCTTTAAAATTTTTCTGTTAAGAACTGATTCGAAAACTTTTGATACACAGGATGTTAAAGCAATTGGACGATAGTTAGAGGGTTGGGAATGGTCACCCTTCTTTGGGACTGGCTGAATGAGAGTAAACTTCCAGCAAGAAGGAAAGGTACAAGTTGAGAGACAAAGGCGAAAGAATTTACATAGGCAGGGTGTAAGCACAGAAGCACAGTTTTTGAGGACAACAGGAGAGACTCCATCAGGCCCATATGCCTTGTTAATATTGAGGCCAGTGATGGCAGAAAATACATCAGCTGAAGAAATTTTTTTGAAGGAAGTCAGAGGGGGGAAGTGATGGAGTAACAGCACCGGAATCGTCTAAGGTAGAATTGGAGGAGAAAGTCTGAGCAAAGAGATCTGCTTTATCAGTAGGAGAAATAGCTACAGAGCCATCAGAGTAGAAAAGAGGAGGGAAGGATGATGAAGTAAAGTTGTTAGAAAGGTTTTTGGCAAGGTGCCAGAAGGAGCGAGAAGAATTCGAGTTGGAGAGTTGAAAGCATTTAGTACCGATGAAATTATTTTTAGCAGAGCGAAGAACATATTTAGCACGATTCCGGCCAGAAATATAAAAAAGATGTGATTCAGGGGTGGGTTGGCTCCGGTACCTTTTAAAGGCCCATTCTTTGTTGCGGACAGCATTAGAACAAGCGTGATTAAACCAAGGCTTTCTTGCATTAGTCAGAGGATATGAAAAAGGAATGTATGCTTTCATGCCCGAGAGAATAACCTCCGTAATGCGCAGGGCACACTCAGACGGCTCCCGGCCATGGAAGCAATAATCATTCCAAGGAAAATCAAAGAAGTACTGCCTGAGGGCCTCCCAAACTGCAGCTCCAAAGTGCCACAGGCGGCGTTTCTTTGGAGGGTCCACAGGCTGCACTGGAGCAATAGGAGAGGTTAAGGTAATAAGGTTATGATCGGAGGAGCCCAATGGAGAGAAAAGATTAACAGTGTAAGCAGAAGGATTAGTTGTTAGGAAAAGGTCAAGTATGTTGGAACTCTCTCCAAGGCGGTCAGGGATACGGGTAGGGTGCTGTACAAGCTGCTCTAGGTCATTAAGGATAGAAAAGATGTAGGCTTGTTCACCAGGTGGATCAGTGAAAGAAGAGGAGAGCCAAAGGTGGTGGTGAACATTGAAATCTCCTAAATGCAGATTTCAGAGACAGGAGAAATGGATAGAATGTATTCCATCGTAGAAGTAAGATAGTAAAAGAATTTTTGATAGTCGGTAGAATTAGGAGATAAGTAGACAGCACAGATATATTTAGTCAGAGAATGACAGGAGAGCCGAAGCCAGAGAGTAGAGAATTCAGAAGAATCAAGTTCAGGAACACGAGAGCAAGATAGATCGTTGCGTACATATACACAACAGCCACCTTTGGCTTTGAAATGAGAATAGAGAAAGTAGGAGGATACAGAAAAGGGTTTGCTGTCAGTTGTCTCAGACAGCTGAGTCTCAGAAAGAAAGAGAAGGTGAGGTTTAGAGAAGTGGTGGTGCTCAATAGAGCGAAAGTTAGAGGAAAGGCCGCGAATGTTACAGAAATGAAGGAGTGAGTCAGACAGTGGTTCCAGGCAGCTCCGAGAGTCGTCACCGGGAAAGGGGCGGATGGTGGGGGCATTTATGGTCTCCCCCCCCCTGGGGACTCCGAGGCACGATTTTCAGTAGCCATTTTTGAATTTTTTGAAAAGGAAGAGTAGTGTGTAGCGTGTATGTAGTTTGGTGTTGACAGTTAGAGAAACTTGTATTGGAGAGCATGCTGGTCTACTCTCTGTGTTACTGAGATACTGAAAAAGTTCAGCAAAGGGAGATGGTCAGGAACAAGTCCTGAGTGCTGATGAAACGGGAGCTCCAGCTCTCCCTGTCATCAGCTTTCCATCCTCCTTGGGAGTACTGCCCTGCTCGACTGGTGCTACAATCTCCTCACCTTGCTCTGTGAATTTGAACTTTGACTTATTGCCCTTAAAAAAAACCTTCCACCGACTTTAGTCCACATGAGATCAAAATTTTTTTATGGTCACGGTGCACCACAGGGGTCAAGCTTTGACCTGTGACCTTGCCTTTTGAATGAATGTTCTTGAAATAGACTTACTTCATTCTCAACCTCCACGCTATATTTGGTCTAGATTGGATGATAATTGTTTAATTTGGTTGTACTGAGTCAGTGTTTGAGCTAGCCATGTGACGCTGATCTTCGACGCACTGGACTAAAACCTGTTAGTGTACTCAGAGGTTGCCTTTCAACCTTTTCATTAAGTTTGGTTGAAATCGAATAAAAAATGTTTGAGTTATTTAGTTCACACACACACACACACACACACACACACACACACACACACACCTATCGAAGGATATCATCCGCTCTTGCTTCCTGAACATGGTTGTAATCAGCAAGCGTGCAGTAGATCAGACTGAAGTGAATAACAGAAACGACATCAGATAATTTGTATTATATGACTGTGTAATAACGACACGTTAAATCTGCCAATAGGACTTTTAAGTTGCAGTTCTCATGATGGCAGTGCCGAACTAGGTATGTTAAATACCTTAGTACTGATATTCACCTCAACATGGGACCAACACTATTCCAGTTAATTATTCCTGTGATTCAGTTTGCAGTGTGCCGTAGTAATACTGCACAGTTGTAATAACTACAGACTCTCAATCTCTGATATGTCGTGGGCGAACGGTATAGAGGGGTATGTGAATGCAACTATTGTGTCAGTGGGGAGATAAAAAAAAAAAAAAACTGCCCATGGGAATCATGTATACGATGGTGAACTCAAGATGTCTTTAGACTGACAGTACTCCACTGGCGAATAGCAGTGCTTCCCTTTAGAGTGCACTAGATTATGGGTGAACCAAGAGTTCTGTAATTACAACAGTGCAGAGTTTGTAAAGTCAGCAGAGAATATTCAATACCACGGTGGTGAATACATATATTAAAACAATACACTGTTAATCCATTCACCGGGTAAATTGTCGACGCAGTACAGAACCAATTCGAGGAACGTCTGGCCTCTGAACTTCCGACCATTGATTTAATCGTTTTAGGCACAGCTCCCTGTACGCACTCCCCATTAAACTGCCCAGCCATTTCCTCGCAGCAGGACGAAAGACAATTTTGGATCCATTTTAGAGCACTCAAAACTTTCCTATAGTCAGTTTACTGTTATCTGATAAACATCCGTAACCCTTTCACTGGAGGATAAATTTGACTAGTAACTAAGGAGACTCATTCCTACCTCTTAACTAAAGCTGATCTAATATCATGCAACCATAACTTTGCATTGTGGGAATTACATAGTTCTGTCAGAGGAAAATGCATCGCTATATAAGCAAAATTCCTCTTAAAACAAAGGAGAGAATGCTGGAAACCAAGGTCGCCCGGGATAAGGATGATGATCTCTCGGGGTGGGAAAAATTATGGTCACTGGGAACAGGTCATTTGCTGGCCACTTCAGTACGCTAGTGCGCTGCGAAACTTTGTGGAGAGGGACCGTTTTTTTTTTATCAGATGCAGATTAGGTAGATTGATAGACAGACAGACAGACAGACAGATAGATAGATAGCTGTAGATCTGGTAGATAGATAGACAGACAGGCAGATAGATAGATAGATAGATAGATGTAGATACTGGTAGGATGGAATTGGGAGGGTGATGGAGTGATGTTTGTAGCATATGGATAATGACTTAAGAAGATACGGCGCCTGAATGAAGATGTCTTCTAGCGAGAAGGGGAGGGCGGTGATCCCTCGGTAATACTTTTGTTTCTTTGTCTTTTTCTATTTTTGGTTTCTTCCTATCTAACTCGGTCTTCTCTACCTGTCTGTCTCTGTCAATATGTCCGTCTCTCTGGCTGCGTCTGTGTATTGATTCAAGTTATCAATTTTCGTATTAGCATCCATTTGTATATGTTGGTCTATTTACCTGCGTACAGCATTCCGAGTCCTGGCACCATTCCTCCTTCTCGTCGGAGCTGGTCGTAACAATACAACAGTACTATTACAATGCACTAATCTCCATTAAAGGCACGGAACATCGAAGAATATTAACCGAAAAAAAGAGTAAAAGTTATCAACATCGAGACAGCAGGCAGAAGCACGTGTAATGAAAGCTAACAATGACAAAGACCTCAGGCTATCACCATGCACCCTAGTCACCATGGGTAACAGATGCATTGATTTTTAAGTGTGCATGGATTTCGAGCAAGGAAGCAGGTTAATGATTCAGGCCATTAAGTGCTATGCCTATGATATCCAATTCCATGAGCTGAGAACAAGGATATCAAAACAAGAAGGCTTCCCTCACCCACCAAATCCTCCAGCCAAAACCGGCAGGAAAAAGTAAGAAATACCATAACGCAGCATAGAAAAACTGTCATGGATATTTCATAGCAAAGATTTTAAATAATAAACTCAATATTTAAATGGAAATTACCATTAACAATAAAACTCCTTTTGTATTCGCCACGATCGACAAGAGAGAAGTCTATTGTCAGACGCCTCAATCCCGTAAGGGGTGGCCACAAACAAATCGCCTCCATGTCAATCTGTCCCCCGCCATTTCACTGCCCTGCTCCCAGCTCACATACCCCTCTCTCATATACCTCTCCACTCCATCCCTCCATCTCATCGTTGGCCTCCCCCTTCCTTTCCCCCCCTCCACCTCACTCATATACACTTTCCTCGTCAGTCTCTCACTCTCCATCCTCTCCACATGGCCAAACCTCCTTAATGTGTTTCTCCTAACGCTCCCTATCACATCCACATCCACACCACAGCGCTCCTTCACTTCATCATTTGTCAGTCTGTCTCTCCATGTGACTCCACATGCACCTCTCAAATAACTCATTTCCACTGCTCTCTCTCTTGACTTCTGTCCCTCCAGCAAGGTCCAAGCTTCATTCCATACGATAGAGTTGGTATCACAATACTGTCATGAAGTGGTTTTTTCACTTCCATGCTCACTTTCCTGAGTCTTATCACTGCTTTCAAAGAAACAGCAACCTTTCTTCCCTGCTGCACCTTTCAAGCACTTCACCCTCTAAACTCCATCCTTACTCATCACACTACCCAAGTACTTAAATGCACTCACATTCTCCATTTCCTCCCCATCCAGTCTCACTGTACATTCACTGACTTCACTTCTCTGGAAGTCAGTCAGAATATTTCTTCAGCCATGAACCCGTTATATTAAGAATTCGAGGCTAGATACGTATCCATTCGTCTTTTAAACGGCATTACTTTATTAAAGTCTACCTCATTTCTAGAAATTTTGTTCCTTATGTTGACTACTCTGCTAAAGTTTTTTTTTTTTTTTTTTTTAACGCTGGAAACGTTTGTCGATGGTTTTATAGCCAATACCTTTTGTGTAGTCTGACTAGTTTATTGTGAAGTACCTGTTTCCTATTGCCTACTACCATGTTGTCGTGTCCCTTTAAAATTTTGTACCTTTTTGTTAGATCCCCTTGTAATTTGTGCTTTTAAGAGTTAAACAGATTTAGTTCTTCTAATCGTCCCCCATCGGATTTTGTTCCTTAATGTGGGTATTATTTTTGTTATCCTTCATTGCATTCTCTCTAAAATCATAAAATGCTTTTCATAATAAACTGACCAAAATTAAACACGGCTCTCTAAATTGTGCATTATTAGGCAATTGTACAAAGTGGGAACACTATTAAACTTTCTGATTTCAAATGCTCTGCTCATAAACACGACCAGTTTAACTGCTTTATTTACTGCCTCTGTGTGCTGTCCACTTGATGTCAAAATATATTCCTAAATCTTTTTCTCCATCCACGTTTTGGAGTTTAGTATTGTTCTTAGTGTACCTAAATTTTTCATTTTTACAACCAGTATTTCAAACTTTGCACATGTCAGTATTAAATTTCATATACCAAGTTCAAGCCCAGTTAATTTATCTAGATTTCTTTGGATCATCAGCCTATGTTCGAGGTATGTGCTCTAATATAGATTTTTGCACCATCAGCAAATTTTGAGAATTTGCAATGTAAAGTTTCATTGATATCGTCAGTATAAATTATGAACAGAATAGGGCACAAAATTGAACCCTATGGTACTCCACTTGTAACATACATTGATTGTTTCCCATTAAGTACAACTCTCTGTTTATGTCTGGTAAGTCAATTTTCATCCCATTGTTGCACATTGCCTCTGATACCATAGACTTTAAGTTTCTCAAGAAGATATTTATGGGGAACTTCATCAAATGCCTTCTGGAAATCGAGATAGATTACATCAACAGATATAGTTTCAATAATATCAATGAAAGATTTAAGGAGATTAGTAGGACAAGACTGCTTGTTCTGGAATCCATGCTGTGAGTCTTTCATGAAATTATTTACTAATAAATGCTTGACTATTTTATCTCTTAGTATTGGGTTCAGTAACATGCATACGACTGGCGTTACGCTATTTGGACGATAATTACCAGGTCGTGATTTATTGCCCTTTAAAAAATTTTTTACTTGCTAGTTTCCAATCAAGAGGTATAGTGCCATTTTTAGTGATATACTAACTATCAGGAAGTATATATGGATGGTCGACATACTGGGAAAGAAAGCAGATTTGCAGCTGTCAAAAGATCATGGACTGAGATGGAATGGCTGACAGCAGCTGATCCTAAATAAGTTTGAAAAATATAAGCACTACTAGGAGGAGGACCGGAATTGACTGCAGGACTCCACCAGAGCCGAAATGAGATTGAATGAACAACTGACATTGAACTAGAATAAGCTTAAAAGTAACGTAATGACAGACGAGTAGGGAATAAATGAGGGATCGTAGCTCAACCAGTAAAACGCTGCAATAGACTATACGGTCAACTAAACTGAAATTAATATTGCATCTGAACGTGGATAAGGACTAATACTGAACGTTAAATGACCATTTGGAATAGACTGGAGAACTATGCTTAGAATAATAATGGAATGTGAATAGAGATGCAGAAAGTGGACTGCAAATGAAGCAGTAAAAACAAAATACTAGAGTAGCAGTTCGTTTGTAGTGAATTAAAAATGTAAGTCAACATAGAGTATTTTCAGATGCACGGCTGACTGGAAAAGAATGAAGGACTAAAATTTGTCTTGAATATATGGTAAGGTGAAATCAGATGAAAGGATAAAGTAAAGGAAAATGATGTCAGACAAAAGGGAATTCATATACCTTGACCGTACTAAAACCATAAACTATTAATGCTGATAAAACTGCGTCATTGAGCAATGACATTGATACTTAGGGTAAAGCAAAGCTATTTACATCTTCTTTAAACATCCTCTCTGTTAGTGCCTAAGTAAAATAGCCTAATGCCTGAAAATAGGATGAAGCAGTTTCTTTCTCGAACATTCCCAGTCTCTCCTCCCGTATGTAATGGTTTACTATTATTTTTTTTCATGAAGACTAACATCAATTTATGCAGGCAGCAGTGAGGTCGAACTGAACTAAACTCACTTTGCCATCACCTCTTTACTATAGCGTGTTTTTTTCGCTTATTAACCTGACTAAGACTCCCTGCCTTAAAGATTAGATAATGCCGAAGGCGTAATCAGATTGGAGGGTTGATTTGACTATCTGAGCATTTTTAAAATTATCCCCTAACTTAAGGAGTATTTGGACATTCTCTGAACCTTAAATCCTTATGTATAGCCTATATTTTGCTCTAAGCACTGAGTTCCTACCAAGGTCATTCAGCCCAGCACCCCCCGAATCAAGGAATAAACTAATGCAAAGCCAACGATCTGGGCACCAGACTAAAATACTTCTGAGGCAACTTTAGTCTGTCCTTGGTTCGTTACCTCCGCTAACGAAGTTGGAAGAGGTTATGTATTCACCTATGTTTGTCTGTTTATTTGTTTGTTTGTCCACACGATATCTCCATGGTGGGCCACAGGCCAAGAAAGAATGAATTAAATTTTGGGGTAGATCCGGATCCCACGTACTCTACTGCCAAGTTCTCAATGAATTTCAATGAAATTTTGTGGAAGGACCATGAGCCAAGAAATAACTGATTAAATTTGGGGGTGATTCAGACATGGTTCAGGATCTTATGTATCCCGCACAATATCTCCAAAAGTTCTCGATGAATTTCAATAAATTTTTGTGGAAAAGTGTACCATGAGTCAAAGAACATTTTTTTTTTTTTTAACTTGGGGGCAGATCCGAATTCTATGTATTCCACACAATGGCTCAACGGAACCAGATCCAGATCCTTTTTAATGGCAGTGGTAGCGGCGGAGGTATACGTTCTCTGAGTGTTTTCTAGTTATGGTTGTTAACACAGAATTACAGTGGCATGAAAATGATTGATCTGAATTATTAGTATAGAATTTAACTGTATATTTCCGGGAGTTTCCTCTTTTGCACACTTTTATCTCAAATTGCACTTGCTACCGATGTTCACTAGAGTAAAAAATTATAGTTATTACCCCTGTCAATGATGTTGGAGGAGGTTATGTATTCAGCTATGTTTGTCTGTTTTTTTTTTTTTTTTTAATCCACACGATATCCCCACAATTTCTCATTGAATTTCGATGAAATTTTGTGGAAGGGTGTCCATGGGCCAAGGAAGAACTGATGAAATTTTGGGGAGGATCCGGATTCGGGGTATCTCGCGTTATATCTCCAAAAGTTATCATTGAATTTCAATGATTTTTTGTGGAAGGGTGGGCCATGGGACAAAAAAGAATTAATTATATTTTGAGGCAGATCCGGATCCTATATTTCCCACTCAGTGTCTGCAAATGTTGTCAGTGAACTTCAATATAATTTTGTGGAAGAGTGAGCCGGGGTCTTGGAACAATAGATTAAATTTTAGGCCGAATCCGGATCCAATGTAATCCACACAATATTTCCAGGGATCCGGATCTGGTTCCTTTTTAATGGTAATGACATTGACAGAGGTATGCGCTCTCTGAGTGCATTCAAGTTATTTGTGACTGATCACTGTTTCAGCAGGCAGGGCAGTTTTAATTACTTTGCACCAGTATATTAACATTGTGGTATATACATAGCAGGTGTATAACACTGGCATTGTGTTTACATATCAGAGAATGGTGCCACTTTCTTTCAGCGGCATATGAAAGTACAAAAATTTAAAACCAATTATCCTAGCCATCAAGATAGTATTTATGGGTGTCAGAGCCTCACAGAATTGCAACTAGAACCAACCATCACATGCAATCACGACTTTGTATTCAACTAGTGGCCCAGTTTCGTCAGGTAAAAAAGCCCACTAGTCACTTAGAAAACTGGCAACCCGCTCCTCCTTTACCCCCTTCCCTTGCTGCATGCAGTATATACTGTTTCGTCCAGTTTTATTGTATAGACCACTTGCACTCCTGAATACATAGACCCAAGCAGTTAAAAGCATCTTTAAATCCATACTTCCATTTATTCTCTGTAATTCTCTCCTGCACACACTTTACACTTCAGGTTGGGATATCCTCTTTATCAACTGGTTATCAGCTAGCGTCGTCACACTAATCAGCCCTCCCCATCATGCTAAGGTCACTTCCATACCCCTTTCGTGTTCCTACGTTTCTCATTCTATCAAAGTTATAAACCACCCCAAATTTCAAACACCTCATATATTTCAACCAATATCGTTCTCTCGGATTCATAACTCATGCCTCACATTACTTGTCGTCAGTTATAAAATATGATGGACCTAGAAACAGTAGACTCGAAAAGTGAAATCACAGAGCTAAGAACAATAGAATCGAAAGGTGAAAAAATAATAATAGATATTATTAATTCAAGAGCAGAAAAAAGTGGAAATAACAATCAAGAGCAGAAAAAAAAAGCTTTAATTAATATTATTAATTGTTATAGAAACAGTGACAATATAATTAAAAGCTGATGTAACAGGGCCGTGAGTAATAGTATAAAGGTGAAATAATAATGTAGAGCCACATATGATAAAACCAAGAAGAGTAATAATAATAATACAGCATTAAGCTGATCAGTAAAGCTAGGAATCACGGTGAAGCTTAAAAACAATATAGTGAGGAACAATAAGTCCAGATTAAAATGAAAAAAAATATACTACCCGGATTAACATTAAAAATAAAGGACACATCTGAGCCAGTTACAATAGTCAACAGCAGTAAGAAAAGAGTTACAAGCAATAGTACCTAAAAAGTGAAGAGCAGGAACAATAAAGTCAGACCCACATATAACTGAGCCAGGAGATATGTTTAAAAACAACAACAACTGATCAAAGTGCAGAAGATCCGGAAACATGTGCAACAGAACCAAAAACAGTCAAAACAAAGCTAGGAGCCATACATCCCGGACCAATGGAAATAAAAGCAAACATAACAAAGTCACTGTCAAAAACGCAAAAGCTGACACAACATATTAAAGGTGATAGGGCCATAAGCACACATTATTGATATAAGAGAGGCAGGAGCAGAAAACCCAAGATCCTGGACAACTGAGTCAAAACCAGATATAAAATAGCCAGGAGCAATAGAGCTATGGGCACAGCAATGGAAAACGCAGAGTGTAAGCAAATTAATTAAGTGAGTTCGAGTTTGGCCAAGCAAGTGTGGAATTGGGTTGCAAGAACAGGAAGCGCCAACGAGCAGTGTTGTGGATGGGGGCGTCCATCATCCAGTCACTCAGTGTAGGGGTTATCCAGGGTGACTCTGCATTAACCCGCCCAGTCCCGACCGATTTTTTACCCAACACACCCTCAGAACCCGACCGATTTTCACCTTTTTTTTGGGGGGGGGGCTCAAACCTCCGCTTTTGGTGAGAAACATCGAAAAATCATAGAGAAATCACCCTCCTGAGCTTATAAATGTTGCTACAGGTGTCAGTCAGCCTTACCTTTCGTTCTCTCTCAGGGTACGTGGCTTCAAAGAAAATGAACTATGGGGGGGTTAACTAACTCAAGCCACTTTAAATTACGTATTTATTTATTTATTTGGTACGAATTTATGTGTAGTACAAGACTATATTTGTTTTCACACAATAATATAGGCGATATAAGCATTGTTCACCCATCAAAAACACCAGCATATGGCACCTTCCTTTATGACATTACCACCTCATCACTTCTGTTTGTTTCTCCCTCTAGCTTCTTTGTTTCTTTGTCCTCCGCCTCAGGAATCACTTTCACCATGAATTTAGTCATTGGAGAGACCATGGGGTAACACGTCTTTACTAGCCAGGTTACTGCTAACAGGTGAATTCCCGAGTGTGGGGGGGAGGGGGGGAGGGGGTCAGGTGGGGCCAGGCAGTATCCCTGCTTGACAGCAGGTAGAGGAAGGTCTCCCACATATGCCTACCAAAAATCACCCACGAATCTTGAAAAATGTGCAAACGATGGGCTTTGCAATTGACTGACGTACGATGCACGTCGGTGGGCCTGAGCATGAAAAAAGTGATGACGTGCACCGTACGTCGGTGGGACTGGGCGGGTTACGTAACAAGCCCAGTGATATCCTGTAAGCCAGGAAATCATTTAATACACGGGGTGATAACTATATAACCAAATCTCACGTGTTCACTAAGTGTCAATAAATGTGTTCGTGGAGGGTTAATGCCCCTATCTGTAAAACAACAATGTAAACAGACAAACAAAATACCTTGGACCCAGACAGACCTACAGGTGACGACCAAGGACAGGACATGGGACACGATGATGATGGCAACATAGAATATGAGGGGTGCAAATGATGAAGTTAAAAGGAGAGATTGTTCAGGTGTCTGAGGATACAAAAGTAGACAAATTTGGATTGACAGACCAAATGGGTCAATATGAAAGGGTGGGAGTATGAACTGGGCATATGCGTGGGAGTATGTGATAACGAGAGGGCAAAGGAGGGTGTATGCATTGTTATGTGCAAGTGATGGAAGAAGAACAGAAGATAATATAAGTCAGTTGGTTCACGAATTGTGTGGGTAAGACTGACGGTAGGAATATAAGCGTGGGCGATTGTGTGTGTATATGCGTTAACAGAATACTGTGCAAGCAGAATAATAGTAGGGTTCTGGGCAAATGTGGAAGTATACATAGAAAAGTTTGAGAGGAGTAAGAGAGCGTTTTTGACTGTAGATATGAGTGAAAAAGTAGGAAATGTGAAGGTGGATGGAATAGTTGGTGAATGGGGTGTGCCTGCAGAAGTGGATGAGAATGGCAGTGCTTTAGTGGACATTTGTATGGGGAGAGAATTGGTCTTATCCAATACCCTATTTAGGCACAAAATGAGTGATGGTGAGCTGGATGAACGGAAGGGAATGATTATGTGTGTGTGGATGAGAGAATGAGAAGATATGTGCTGGATGCGAGAGCATACAGAGGTTAGGGATGTGGACTGTCTGACCACTACTTAGTAAGGGGGACAGTCAAGGTGTAAAGGCGATGGACGAATAGAAGGACAAAAGATCAGGTAGCAGCAGTCCATACAAACTGGGTAGCAAGGTTGCAGGAGGATGATAAAACGGCAGAATATAAGAAAGAAATCGAAGAGCGACTGGGTAGTTATGCTTTGTAGTGGAAAGAGAAGGTGGAAGGTGGGTGCAAGGTATTCACAGATGAAATTTATGCAGCACGTGAGGTGAACAGAAAACGAAAGGGAGTGCAAGAAACAGTAGTGTGAAATGAAGAGGTGCGACGAGCTGCAGTGCAAACGATGAATGCATGTAATGGATGGAAGGGAAGAAGAGGCATGGAGGAAGTTGAGAGATGGAATAGAGAGTTATATGTAGAGAAGAGGAGAGAGGTGAAAAGAATAGTATGAGACAGTAAGAAGTGAGTGGCTGAGAAGTTTGGAAGGAATCTGAGTATGAAATGGAGAGAATGTAAGAAAATGTTCTGGAAGGAGGTTAAGAAAGTAAGGCAGGGTGATAATGATTGCAGTAGGGGAGTGAAAGATATAAAGGGTATATTGCTGGTGGAAATGGGAGAAAAAGTGAGCAGATGGATAGAACACTTTAAGAAATTGTTAATCACAGAGAATGAAATTAATGCTAATATAAATGGCTGGGGAACGGCTGGGAGGAGGGAGATGAGAAGGGAGCAAGAGATCAGTAGGATGGAAAGTCAAAATGGGGAAAGCCCCAGGAATTAATGAAGTGTGTGATGAAATGATGAAGCATGGGAAGAGAAAGTAGTAGAATGGATAATGGAGATGTGCAGATCGGTTTCGGAGGAAGGCAGAGTCCACGAGGATTGGAAGTCAGGTATTATTATTCCCTTGTACGAAAAAAGAGGGGGGGGGGGAAAGAAGTATGTGGTAATGATAGGGGTATTTGTCTTCTTAGTGTAATAGGATAAATATATAGTAGGATATTTATTGACAGAGCTAGGGAAATAACAGAGGGATTAGTTGGAAAATAACAGGGAGGTTTCAGGAAGGCAAGAGGTTGTGTAGTTCAGATATTCATCCTACGGTATTTTGTGGAAAAGTTACTGGAGAAGGGAAATAAGTGGTATGCTGCCTTCATGGATTTCAAGAACTCATATAACAGAATGGATAGACAAGAAATGCAGAAAATATTAAATCTACGTGGAGTAAATGGAAAACAGTCGAATGTCGTGAAAAGTATGTATGAGGACGCTAGGCCTGCAGTATGTGTGGATGTTGAACTGAGTGAACTTTCATTTTGTGTGTTGGATTGAAACGGGGATATGTCATGTCTCCACTGTTGTTCAGTTTGTATACAGATGGAGTTGTAAAAGAGATACAAAGTAGGGCAGTGGATGTTGAAGCTTCCCTAATGAGAGAGGGCAATGTCTGGAAACTTCCTGTTCTGTTGGTTGCAGATGATACTGTACTGTTAAATGAAGGCGAAGAGGAACTGCAAAGCTTGATGAATAAGTTGAAGGGTATGTGGCAAACAAATTCTGGTGGCAAATGTAAGGGAGAGAAAAGTTGTGGTCGTGGAGAGAAATGAGGTCACGGAATGCACAGTGTCGCTGGATAGTGGGGAAATGGATAATGTGAGTGCATTGAAAAACTTGTGTAGTGCGATGAGTTAGGATGGAAGTTTAGAGGATGAAGTGCTTGAAAAGGTACAGCTGAGATGAAAGGTTGCATGTTCATTGAAAGCAGTGACAAGAAATAGCGAAGTGAGCATGGAATTAAAACTGTCTTTTCATGATAGTACTGTGACCCCAACTCTAACGTATGGAAGCGAAGCTTGGATGAATTTGAAAGTACACTAGTCAAGAGACAGAGCAGTGGAAATGAGTTATTTGAAAGGAGCATGTAAAGTTACATGGAGAGACTGACTGACCAATGAGGAAGTGAAGGAGCATTTTGGTGTGTATTTGGATGTAATACAAAACGTTCGGAAAAATACACTGAAGAGGTTTGGCCATATGGAGAGGTGGAGAGTGAGAGACTAACTCGGAGAGTGTATGTGAGTGAGGTGGAGGGGGGGTAGAGGGAGGGAAAGACTGAGGATTAGATGGTGGGATGAAGTAGAGAGATTTGAGAGAGGGAGGATATAAGCTGGAGGAATGGCAGTGAAATGGCAGGGGACAGGGCGACGTGGAGATGATTTGTTTGTGGCCACCCTTAAGAGATTAAGTCGTCTGCTTATAGATAGATAACTAGAACAACGAGCACTCAAAGTAGGCACTCCATGCAAGTACTTAGAAAAGACTCCTTGTAAGCACTCAAAGGAGGCACTCCATGCAAGAGCTCAGATCCATCATTCCTTCCAAGAACTTAATGTAGACACTCCATTAAAAAACTAAAAACAGGCATGCCATGCAAGCACTCAAATCAAGAACTCCAAGCACGCACTGAATGAAGGTACCCAATGACAGCACACCAAAAAGCACATTACAGGTGTTACCTGTAGGCATTCCAAGCAGACACTACAAGCCAGCGGTCAAAATAGATACTCCATACAGACACTGATTGTCAACATTAAAAGCAAAGAAAAAAAAGAACTCTCCAGCATACATTTGAAACACTGACATAAAGCAATATGAAATGCAAGCAAGATAGGAAACTATAACCTCTAGCTGAACAAAGAAAGAAATTGAAGTATTCTCGTTCAGGGATTACTTTTCTGAGGATAACCGCCAAAACATTGCTAAACTGTTTGAATCACTTTCCATTGAATTACAGCGTTCGTATCCCTTCCACTGAATTATTTTGTTTTGAACACTGCCTCTCCTCCTCTAAGTCTTAGCTTGGTTGTTTTAGGAAGACACAGCTGTCTAAGGATATTGCCAGTAACACAGTTTCTGCGTTATCCTACTCTCTCTTTACTATTAAGCCAGAGGTTGTTGCTTTTTTGCTCTACCTCGGTCTGTCTGACTGAGCAGGCCAATCGACCAAAGGTTAGTAGCCACCTTCCTGTGGCAAACACAGTCTCGCCAGGGTCTGAACAGGGGCCTTCCACATGGCAAGGTGCTGGGAAAATGGAAGAGGCATAGTCCTCAAGAGGATGAGTTGTGTATAGGAGATATGTATATGATTAGTAGTCTCTGTTCGGACTGTAAATCTTGGGTAAATGTTGCTGAGTACCCCGCCTGGGTGTATTATGCAAGGCCAGCAATTGGGCCTTGGCTCCACATTATTCCCGTGCTAGTACCTCCCGGGACGATGGTAACCACCCGGCTATTACCTTTCTGGTGGGCTAATGAATACAACACCTTTCCTACGAGTAACCCTGATATGTACAGAGCAAGGGCGTCCACATTCCCTGAACCGGATACATGTTCCAGTTGCACACCTCGTAAGCCAGAGGTAAATCTTTTATGTACTGTCTAATACATCCGCATGTTCTCGGGTTCCTGAGCTTTACTAATATTAATTATTATCTGACTGTAGTTTTTTGGCAAAATTCGAATGAAATATATTAAATATATTTATATATTTTGACTAAGGAGTAATAAGCAGGGAAAACTATTCCCTGCTTATTACTCCTTAGCCAAGATGATTCTCACCAATTGCTTGTATTAATTCCTGACCGTTGCTGACCCAATGTTTAAGCTCTGGATATTCCTGTTCGGAGTATACAGTAAGTGCTTACGTTTGAATGTGAATGATGGTGGGAGAGGAGGGTGGGGACACTCCCCACATACCTCTTTTACCACCAAACGCTTTTTGTTCAGTTCCATTTAAGAAGGATATTTAGTAGCGATGAATGTTTACTAAGGCTTTATCTAATCCCTCACGTTCAAAAAACCAGTTCTAAATTATTTTTTTCGTCTGATGTTAGAAAGAAGAATTTAAATAATGTGCAGAACTGAAGGGTTTAAGCACCCTCTGCCCCTCTTAAATTTATTTCTTTTAAGCCAACAGTAATTATTCCCTAAGTTCCTCCTTCCATTCAAGCTCCCCTTTTACCTCTTATGAAACAAAGCAGGAACGTTGGTGAATACAGCACAGGACCCGAGATAAGTGACAGAAATAGACCCTCTTTCCTCTTTCCTTGTTTCCACCTTTGTTTCGACAGAACAGAAGTCAGTGAACACAGAGTAGCTTCCTGTTTGTCTTCTCCCACCATACTGGGAGTAATAGGAAATTCCAGTTTAACAATGAAAGCTCAGTGGTTAGCAGTTCGTCGGGCAACTCATTCACATTATTTTCTAGCAAGTCTGACAGCAAGGACAATGTTCCAAACCCTTAGGAACAATGTGCCATGTCAGTATGGCATAGTTTCCCCATGAATAATTTTTTTGACCATATCCTATTTTATGCAGCTGAGAAGAATTATTCCTGGAGTTGTAGAAGAACGGATAGACCTTTGAAAGCAATTCTCTGACTATCCATATTCATGTCAAATCCGCTTATTACATAGTCCATTGGGCCTCGTCCTACAAAACTGTGAGAGCCAGCTTGTCGAAAGGAACTGGCTTTGTTATTAAGTTTCGTCAACATCCTTCGGCAATCCCAAGCTCTCTTGCACAGTGCTGAGATCTCAATATATATAGTTGGTTCTGGACTCTCTCATCTCCCAAAAGATTACGACACTCTAGAAATAACATGTTCATCTCCCTACACACTGGCCCTACATTTATCATTCTCACTAAGGTGGATAGTCCCCTAGAGGAACATTTGTCATACTCACATTTATATTCACATTCTTCTGGCAAGCCCTTCATTAATGCACTCATTTCATTACGGACTATACCTTTCTGTCATCCATTTCTCTTTTGCCGTATCAGATGCTAAAGGTCTAGGGTTAGGTTTCAGTCCAGATTTTTAAGGTGAAAGTTTCCACTGAATGTCATTATATGAAAAACAAGTGGTGCCAGGTGTCAGGGGAAATTTATGCTTTCATCCTGGCGTGAGGTCGCCAGATGTCAAGGGAAATTTAAGTATTTCAAAGGATAATGATATTGTATAACTCGCGTATACAACGTATAGCTATGTGTGCTAAGAATGACTATCGAGTCATTTACTAAGAGAGAATAGACTTGTGAAATCGTGCAGCGATTTCACTTTATGCTGGCTTACTTCGCCAATTCTCTAGAGTCGAGAATTTATAGACTTTCTCAACAGTACGCAGCAGAGACTAGACGCTCTATTAGACTGTAATATTGTACCGTTGGCCTCTAAGAAAGTTAGTTTCTCCCCTTAACAATAAAAAATGATAATAATAAAGATAACAGGATCTTGGCTGAGCCAAACTCCTAGCTAGCACAACGGATTTAAGGATTAATGCCAAAGCTGGCCTAAGCACCAGTCGTGATTTAATACAAAGAGTTGTGCTAACGTGGAGTAGCAAAACTATATTAAATAAGTGGGAAAATTAAACACGACTGTTACATTTAACAAAGCTCAAGAAAACGAACTGTAAATTTATTAAATACAAGCAAATAAAGTTACGTTACAGGGCTCCAATCCAAATCAAAGGAAGGGAATGCACTCACTCACTCAGACAAACAGCTAAATATCTCAAAAAGCTTAAGCCTAGGAAAAACAAGAAAATACTAATCGGTATGGATGA
>JAGKTI010002279.1:0-22111 GCA_018397915.1 Birgus latro | reverse complement strand
GGGGGGGGGGGGGTCAGTGGTGGAAAATCGGGTCAGGACGTGACAGGTTAAGAAAAGTATCACTCCCATCCTACATCTCCATCGGAATACTCAGAAAATTCCAATGAAGAAAGGTGTTAAAACATGGATTTTAAGCCTTAATGATTACTTGTTGACTGCCTAGGGGACGTTTTCAATCAGACTGGGACAACAGAGGAATATTCCAAGTGGAGAATGGCTAAACAGCAATGTGTTTGCTGAGAGATGTTTTTAACCAGACAGGGGATGATTTATAAGAATCAACAGGAAGCTGTAATTCAATCCTTCCTTGCCTCATCAGGAGTGCAGAGGCCACGGCTAGGCTTCTCTTTCCCGACATATAGGCAAGGGTGGCAAGTTTCACTTACCCCTAAGTGTCATTATGTGACTACTAAACCCTGATAATCTCTCAGATATAAGCCCCTAAGGTGCTGATCCGGTTGGAATCCCTTAACCCACAACACCACCAAGTGTCTGTTTGGTTATATTACCAGCCAATCTAATAAATGGCTTCCTTATTTACAGGACACCATTTGGCTCACCATCCAGTGTTGAGGTTCCTGAACGTAGAAATACATCGAGTATGTCGATGATGGCAAGTATTAATAGTTTTTAATGTTTTGTTCTGAATTTTGTCCAGTTGTTTTAGCATAACCTCTTACCGTTCACTCTTCTAGGGTGAGCAATGTATCAGCCGAGAGCGCTCATGACTCTTGCAAATTATAGCTAACTGCTCGTCAGTGAAAAAGTTACAGTTTCTGTACAATAATTCAGGATTCTTTAAAGCAGGTTTAGAAAGTGATCAAACATGAAAGGTGCAGTGAGGGTATTGCAGTAGTAGTAGTTATTCCCTAGGCAGTCTGGCCAAACAGCCATGAGTCCCTAAGGAAGGCCACGGCCGAGACCAGGCTTTCTCACAGAGCTCTCAAGGAGTGTACCTTGTGTTGTTGGTGCAGGCGATTGTGTGCAATGCAGTCTTCCATAATGTGTTTAATAGTATGAGATGATGTGTTGCATCCTGAACAGGCATGAGTGATGGAGTCATCCAGTCTAATCTGAAAACTCAAGAGGACCGGATGATGCCCACATCTCAGCCTGGCCAGGTGGACCTTGTACTCAAGAGGGAGGTAGGATTCAGAAGGGTGGATATCAGGAGACCTTGCATGTAGCTGTGGTTTGTCTTTGAGTGACTGAATGGAACAGTGAGTGATTTAAGTATGGATATGCTTGTGAAAGATGGTTTGAGGTGGGTAAGGGGGGAGAGATGGCAGTGTTTGTGAATGATATCATGTGCTGGGTGTTGTTTTGATGTTCCTTGGTGTGTGTGGATGTACTGCACTGTGGCGTAGTGAATGGTGTGGGTTTGTGAAAGCTGCATCAAGAATTTGTGTGCCTCTCATGTTTAAATGATCCTTGACTTTGAGGTTTTTGGTTTCTTGGTGCAGATGGTCTGTAGGTGCAGTAGCTGCGAAACCTGTGATAATATTTGGGTCCTTGTTCTGTATGGTATGTAGGGTGTTGTAGTGTGTTTCAGTGAAGTTAGAAGCCCAAACAGGGCTTGCATATTCATTACTGAACGTATATTTTGTTCATATACTGTTGTGGTAGTTTCTTTGTGTCCTAATGTTGTATGGGCAAATGACCTTAGGGCATTGAGTCTTGGTATTAATTTATTTTTAATATACTGTATATACATACATATTACTTCCTGTGAAGAAGGATGGAAAATACTCTGGGAGAAAAAATACTGAACCACGAATTTTAAGCCCACCTCAGGAGGTAATAATTAAGCACTTTATTTGTCCTATGTTGTCAGAATATCTAATAGTCAATGAATGAGGACCTGATTCAAATTCAGTAACTGAAAAAAAAAGCACTTCCAAACCCCAACAGCGGAAATAACAAACCCTCCTCTCAGTTAAAACGCTCAAAGGGAAATGACAAAAAACAAAGAAAATAGACCCAAGTAACTTATTCAAAGTCTCCAAATGAAGCAACGAACCCAAATGAACCTACATGTTCGAACAATAATACAATTATATATTATTACCTACATTAATTTAAGTTTTATACTCATTTGTTATTAACTTTTCCCTTGGAAGTGCATCATTTGTATTGTTATATTTTGTTAATATCTGAAAGTCATTATTTGAAGAAGGGTGGTCACGAGTAAACGTGTGCTCTCGAATAGCTGAGAATGTGATTTGATGCAAGCGTTGTCCTTTTGTGCAGCTGTTTTCCAGATGTTCAGTTACAGTATTCTTATTTTGAATGAATGGCTTGTACATCCATTACACCTAGCCTGGCAACTAGGATTTGCAAATTTGTACACAAAGTCTGAACATGGCACTTTATCTTGTGACTAAAAAAATCCTTTTCTGAAAAATCATTAGTAAATATGATCTTAAAATTTACAGATGGGAAGCTGTGTTTTTAATTCCCTAAGTACTAATTAATGAAACTGGAAGCCAGTTTCACCAGATAAATACATTTTAACATATTTAACCAAAAGACTAACATACTCGCGGACCACTATACAAACTTGAGTAACCGGACATCAGTACGCACTTAGTCAGACATTCTTTTATGCACTGGCTTTCTCATATACTTGACCACACCTTAATCCGTTTCACTCCAGAAAAGACATGTGGCATAGATAAAGTGGGGTAGATAAAGTATAAAGTATAAAGCTAACGATAATAAAACATATGAAGGATGTGAGTAGCTGTGGCGTGCGGCAAGACAGAGTGTATTGTAACAATATCTTTAGCCCAGAAATATTAAAGCATGTAAAAGGCGTCCAGATAACAATGATCAGCACAAGCGCAGCACTGTATGACATAAGCAACCTTTACCTACAACACTTAGGACCACACGGCATCCAGTCCCTCACATGTTTTAGGAACTATTTACACATATATTGTTATATTCTCAATATCTGGGCACATGGATAAAAAATCCCTGTGTTTAACCAAATAAAGAACACACATCCTTTTTTGTGTAGGCCTCGTAACGTTATTCAGCACACTATCGAAGATAAAATGTCAAACTCCTATCAAAGTCACACCTCATGACCCCCTTGCCCCCTCATAACACGGCTTTGGAGCACTACAGCCCAATACATTGACAAATCTTAGCCAACACGCAACTGACAGCATCAACACTGCTAAAGCACCAAATCGTGCAGCTTTCACAACGTTAAATATTAATGAAGCCTTTGATGCCACCCCCCGAAACAAGTTAAATTTTAACCCAGTTGAAGAATATTTCGATTTGGGTCACAGTTCTACGCGCAACCAATGCTAACACACATCAGCCCTGTCCTTATATGACAGCGTGGCATAATAAAACTAGGCACGAAAAGCAATCAGCACATGAACATTATCAGACTTTAATCTACATCATTCCGTCTCCAGACATTCTGTCACTAGCAATGAAGAACCACCTATATACTCATTTCAAGTGCAGGACAGTGCAACAGCTAGAACAAAATATCATATTATAACCCCTTCCCCTTCCCGAGATGCTCCCATGAAAGGCATCTTAAAGAAATGTGATCGAGTTGATTCGATCAGGACACCACCCAGTCCTTCTCAGCTATCTGTTTAGATTTGGGTTGGGTGAAATTACAGGTGACTCATGCCCTGCGAACATAAGAAATAATGGATCAGTTCACAGCATATGCCACATGAGGCTGCAGACACAACATAAACTGTTTAGGGAATCTATGGGATAACCACATAAGAGCAGCTGCTTACCTGCGGCCAGCGTACCTGCTTTGCCAAACAGACGGGAGTCAGGCAGAAACAGCAACAACGACAGTGCTCCAAATACACCATCGAAATATAACCTTCTTTAAGCCTCTCGGGTAAACATTGTAACCAACTGTATACACCGACACATCAGTTGAAAGAATGCCTGCCATATAGGAGAAGCCTCGCGGCAGCTATTCACACAGTCAGAGAGAGCTTGACTTTAAATATTGTAAACCTTAGAATCACTAAATGTGGTACCGTAAACAAACTATTGACAACACGAAGATTAGATTAAAAACTTCAGTTATTCCCTGTCTAAGATCACACGGGGTAGATAAAGTATAAAGCTAACGATAATAAAGCATATGGAGGATGTGAGTAGCTGTGACGTGCGGCAAGACAGAATGTATTGTAACAATATCTTTAGCCCAGAAATGTTAAAGCATGTAAAAGGCGTCCACACTGAAAGTGTGGAACGTGTTCGAGCGAGCAAGCGAGCAAGTCAGGCAGTGCTGAATAATGTCTCACGTGGCTCATCCTCTTCCTCTGATTTCCTGACCTGAAAATACTAAAAAGAACTTATTAGATTGCATCAAAACTAATCCTTCACACTTCCTAAATCTAATGCTCCTCTTGTATTAATTTTAGGTCTAGGGCCAAACAGAAGGTATTATTTGTTTTGAAAAGGCGAAACCTGGTTGCTCTCAGCAATCGTCGGAAAATACTGCTACACTACTCACGCAACCTTTTAGACTTCTTGCGCAGCCGGCTGTTACGCTTAATCTGCCTTATGAATACTCGTTTCCTCAACTTACAGAAAAACTATTGGGAATTACTGGTTGCCTATGAAATGAAAATAATTAAGGATTTTTATGCGATTTCCAAACTGGTGTCTATCTTTCTTGTAATTTCAAAATTAGCTGAGATATCCAAAAAAAAGTTAGCTACTGTACTACAGAGTTTTCCTCCCGACCCCTTCCCCCATTTCTTGCTGATGCGATAAATCTATCGCTCGGGTACATATCTTGGGGGTCCAAACTGTGAATAAATTTGGTGTTCTCTCTCGCTTCGCTCGCTGGAACAATTAGCCACCAAAATGCACTTATTGTAAAACATAAGATTAAAGTAAAAAAAAAAAAAAAAAGATGGATTCTGACTAAGATGGACTACAGAGAGAAACGCGGAGAGATGAAACAGAAACAGTTAGGAAGAGAGAGAGAGAATGAGGGAGATGAAGACGGAAGAGGGTGGGAGGGGGAGGGGGAGGGGGAGGGGGAGGGGGAGAGACAAGAAGCGAAAGGGAAGTAGGCGGATCAATGGAATTTTATATGTAAAGATAGTGAATTATGGAATAAAAAGATAATTTTACAGAGAAATGTATCATGCATTAATATGCAAAATTAAAGGAAGTCTTGAGGAAGATAAGAGTGTGTGAAGAGAAGAAAGAATATTCATAAAGAACAACTGTTTCACTGGGTAGTTAAGAGACCTTAGTTAAGGTAGGTACTGAGAGACAGATAAAGAACATCAAAGTGCGACAGGAGATGAGATAAGGTAAATTAAAAAGACCTTGGAAAGAAAAGTATGTAAATAGAAAATGTCAATGCAACACTAAGGATAAAGCAGAGGGCTATAGAGTAGAGAAGAAGTGAAGAGACAAGGACGGCCATGAAAAATGTAGATATAGGTTTGATCCTCTTCACCCAATGAACGTAATACTGAATACATTCTTCGTGCCACCAGATGATTATGTTAGCTAAAGAAAACATTGTGCTGGTGGAGGAATGATGGTTGTACTTAACAATTCCAGTTCGAAAAGTCTATCCTGCGGTGAACAAAATCATCAGGAAATGGCAGAGTAAAACATGCTAAAGAGAAAACATTTGTAAGCAAATGCGTTGACATTTCCCGAAGTTTGGTTCTGTGCATAAATTCATATAGTGTATTTGTTTGTATTCCTAACTCATAAGAAACGAACGAATCACACACACACACACACACACACAAAAGGCTAAAGTGTCCGTTCAAAATGAACTCGCTTCCTAGTATAATTGCGTTCGAAAGACGAGTAGGTCGTGTGCTTGTGCTGGGATGTTTGTTTTGGTGTTGTTTGGTTTTGCATAAGTCTTTTGGTGGTTATTTGCCCGTCTTTATACACTCGCTGGACTCAAATATTACTCTGAATGCCTTAATGAACTATGTGACAGAGGTGTCTTGACAAACCAGGTCCAGGTGAAAGTATGGTAATATTTCGATCATTAGGCCCGAAAACAAATGCGTGAGGCTATGATAAAGAGCATTTGTAAGAAGGAGAACACAACCAACGCCTAGATGAGACAGAAAAACAAAACCTTTTCCTATCGAGAATATGAAAATGCATCATTCGACTAAAATGATTAAGGAAATGATGCGTGGATGAACACTGAACATGTGACGGCTGTTATCAGTAACTATGGAATGGCAGAAAGAGGAATGAAGGGAGTA
Organism: Birgus latro; assembly: GCA_018397915.1. Lineage (NCBI taxonomy): Eukaryota > Metazoa > Arthropoda > Malacostraca > Decapoda > Coenobitidae > Birgus > Birgus latro. Next base: position 15,854 of record JAGKTI010002279.1, on the reverse strand, counting down.
TCCATATGTGAGATATAATTTTAGTGAACACAATGAAAAGGAGGAAATGAAAGTAAAGAAAAGATCAGTAGGAGAGTATCGCATATGTTAGAACCTCGTATTAGTGATTGACTAAGGAAAGAAAGATGCAGGAACTGAAAATAAGATTGGAAGAATAAGTAACCTACTGTATATGTGAAGTCTTTATTGGTAGACTACCATATATTGGTTAAAGACAGAAAGAAAGGATCAGATGAGTATTGCATAGGCTATGTGATAGATGCAGTGGCGGAACGGGAGGGTAGGCAAAAGAATGGAAAGGGAAAAGGAGGAGGAAGTTTTCAGGACGATGACAGACTGAAGTGTAAAACAAAACAAAAAAAATCTGAGAACGATAGAAGGTTGATATCGAGGTGTCAGGAGAAGGATGCAATGAGTAACAGTATGAGTGAGGAGCAGTATGGAAGTAGGGTATTAACAAAAAGGAAAGGCACTGTATAAAGGAAGAAGCATGAGCTTGAGAAACGAAGAGAAGAAACTGAAAGAGTAGAGATATGAACAAAATCGAGTGAAAATGATGAACTGAAGATGGAGAGGAAGGTAAGAGGAAGACAGGGAGCAGGAAGATGATATATGGATAGAGAAGAAGGAAGGAAGAATGAGGTCGAGAGATGAGGGAGACGATGATGACCGAACAAGGGAAGAAGAGAGAAATTAAGGCACGTAAAGAAGAAACACAAAACGGGTGAATGAAACAGGGGTATAAAGGAATAAAAAAGATAGAAAACATGAAAATGAGGAAGGAAAACAGAAAACCCAAGTGATCAGAGAGAAGGACGTTAAATGAGGCAGTGTATCATGGATAATATATAAAAAAGTTAAAGAACAGAGGTACTAAACAGCAGAAGGGGTGGAAAATTCGAAGGAGGCAACAGACAATTTTTTCCAAATCATATTAAAAAATAAATATATGAACGAAGGGCCGGAGAAGAGGGAAGAGAGAAAATGAGAGGACAAAAATTTTGAGAACGCGCAGGATCAATAAACACAGGGGGACAATGGGAAAGTGACGAAAAAGAGAAACGATGCCAAGGTTGCAAGAGTAGAAGGAGAATAGGAGTAAGAGCAGGTGTGTGTATGGGTGGTGGTAGAGGTGAGCGAGTAAGGGTGAGAGACAGGGGCACAGGCAAGGAATAACAGTGGTTCAAATAACGGGGTGGCACAAAAGACAGCAGGAAAAAAGGGAAAAGGGAAAAGGAAACAGAGAGAGAGAGAGAGAGAGTACCGCATACGCAGGTGAGCAAGAATTTTTCCTGCGCTAAAGGCGGGCAACTTTAAAGGAGTGTCAGTTTAGTCCCATCTCTCTCTCTCTCTCTCCAGTTACCTATCTACTGACTGCATCTATTCATCTATATGTCTGTTTGTTTATCTATCGTCTCTGTTTATATATCTATCTAACAATATCGTTCTGTCTATCTCTCTCTATCTCTCTATCATTTATGTAGAAATCACTCTGTCACGGTTTGTTTCATTTATTTCGTTTTTTTCTCCAAAGTACTAACTCTTACTTTGGCGTCCCTGTAATTTTTCTTTATTTCCCGAATTTATTTCTCAGCTTTAATTTCGTTGATAAAGTTTTCCCACTTCATGTCAGTATGCCGCTGTCCTTTCTTCGTTGCCTGAACTTAAACATTCTATCGTTACATCTTTCGCTAGTTCAGTTTTGTACCTAACAATTTCCACGTCTTACTGTCATCGTTCTGACCTCACCCTACACGCTCCTTAGGCTCATTACCTTTATTTTTCGTTCTTCAATTGCCAGTGTATCATCTTATTCTTTTTTTCTTTTTTTTTAATCATCTGTATTCAATAAATTCCCTTCATCTTTCTATATTTTTATCCAGTCTCTTCTCTCTTGGTCACACACGCATACACTTTTCTTTCCAGCTCATTCCGCTACTTTCCTTCACACACACACACACACACACACACACACACACACACACACACACATACACACACACACACACACTTAAAGCCGTACTTCTACTGCAGAAGACGACGGCTACTATACTCACTAGGATGGTGCGCTTCTCAGTCTTTGGTGCCATCGTCTGTGACTGTGCAGACCAATTCTGGATCCCTAAACTTTCCCACACAATTGGCATGTCAGGTCCGGGTTTACTGGGAGAACTCTATTTTGGTTGCGCCTCAGTTGTCTACGCTCTTCTCTGGAAAGGTTTTGAGCTTCGGGATGAACAGTTCCTTCACTACAGAAAGCTTGCCATTGTTTTCTGTCAGAGGCATTCTTATCATGAACTATTTGCTTGATGTTACATTTCATCAGAGATGTCCTTATATGTTCTTTATATTTCTTCTTCTGTCCCTCAGGGTTCGACCTGCTGCAGAACCTGGCGAAGAAGGTGGTGCTCAGGCATGTTTTTTTTTAGCCAACATGGTTTCTATGCTGGTTGACTTTGACCACCGGAGAATTTGTGACTGAGGGACTTTATCCTACCATGCGAGTCGTATGATGTGCTGTATGCATTGGCTGTGAAACGAATCAAACTGTTTGATGTGATGGTGGTAAGTAGTCGAGGATCCAGCACCGTAAAAGAGGGTGGAGGGGCATACAGCAGTATATACTCATACATCTGTATCAATTTTCAGTTTGGTGTTTTCAAAGACTTTGGATCTGAGACGCCCAAAAGAGCCTGAGACAAGGTTGATTCGTTCAAGGGCTTCTGTATCAGTGTTATTGTAGGAATGCGATTTCTGACTACCCATGTAATGATGGGTAATTAACCCACCAGTGTAGAGCAGGCGATTGATGTACCACACAGTAATGATCAGAGACCTAGGGATTATACCGCCACCACCCAGCATAACACTGGGAATTTATTCCACCGGGGGAAATAATGAGGGATTTTGACACTTCAGGGATTAAGAGAAATAGAGTAGCATGATATTATTTAAGACAATAGAGAGCATGGGAATTAGGATAGCGTGATGTTATTAAAGAGTGCGTGAGTAAGAAGATATTAGCACCCCTTGCGGGCCACTCAATCTCACGAATATTAATGCTTAGAGGATGGCTTAACTCAAACTCAAAGTGACTTAACCTGAAATTTACTAAATAATAACAACACAGGAAAACAAGTAATAATAGGAAAAAAACAGTTTACTCTTCGAATTATGAATGAACAAGAACTGAAGGATGAATCACGCTTCGAACTGAGAATGACACTAGACAGATTAAGTATACCCAAGATCAATAATTTTAAGGAATATGAATCTTCACAATTGATTAAACACTCAGAACAGAACTATTACACATGAATATTGTAATCTTCACAGCAGAATAAGTATCCAGAATGATATTATCACACTCGAATATACAGTAGTAATTTTCACACTGAATGTAATAATCAAAATGATATTATCACGTACGAACTTAGTACCGTAATCCTCACAACTGAATATAACAATCAGAATGATATTTTCACATACGAACTTAGTAATCTTCACAACTGAATATAACAATCCCGTGGTCACAGATGGACTCTGAGGGAACTCAAAAGACACAGATAACCCAAATGGATGGATAATTCAAATGGGCCAGCCGATATTCACCTAGGTTACCTGAACTAGGAAAGGAGGGATTTTAGTGTAAACGGGCGAAGGCAGTAAGGTGAGCCGAGCAGCTTCACAGCACACTCGTTTTGCAAACGATATGAAAGGGCAGCAGCAATCTGCACGATGGAGATAGGAGTGGTGATTTTATTAATCAGTACTAGAGGGACAAGGGGAAATATCACCAAGTTAATTCACTGATGTATATGAGGATTTACACCACACGAATACGAAAGGGAGGGAGAATATAGGGACTTTAATCACACTAACCTGCACGATGGAGATAGGAGCGGTGATTTGACTTTCTTACGTTCGTTCGTTCAAAGATTTCTGCACCGATAGTGCAGGCCGGGCCATACATTAGCCCGGTCAGTGAGGTTTTGGCTGATTAAAACAATAGTAAGGGGGAAGACAGGGTCTGGGGAATGCCCAGCACACACGCCCTGTCTTCTGCTGGCTTTGTGGTGTGTGTGACTTTCTTACACTCGTCTCGGTCTTTTATAAACTTCTGTCCCAGTGTCCGAGAATTGGCTATGTCTTTGAATGATTACTTTGCAACATCAGTGTCTCTTTAAAAATCCCCAAAGAATATGAAAAATACGTTTGCACTTGACACACATAGAGAATTGACTTACGATGCTTAATTTTTTTGTAAATAAAGGTACGGGAACGATAATTACATCGAGGCCGAAATGAGAGAGAATTTGAACACTTTATCGCCACGCTGCTTTTAAGGCTCTATAGTGCCTTGCAACGCAAGGCTTGTAATGCAAATTTTCCGATTACAAATGACTATTATCAGCAATTAGTAATTAGATAACTTTCAATCTACTACTACGGAGTTAAAAAGGGAAACACTATTAACATCGACATATAAATCCCTGGATTAGAGTACGAAGACAGACATTCGCGATAATTAAACTCTTGCTGAAGTTACGATGTTATGCGCGACCGGTGGGACTCAGCTGATCCATATGTATAAAGTCAATCATATTCATACAAATCCTCGACTTAGTTCCATCAATAACAGAGTTATACTCACACTATGAATATCAACTAAGATTAAATTTGAATATGCAACTTAACGGCTAGACATTACATTGTGTAGTTAATAATATTTAAGCTCGGAGTTATACTTACACTACTAATTTGTATTACCTTATACTAACTTATACTACACTTAAAATTATGGCATTACATTATGTATATCTGTGAGCACACTTACAAGGTAGGAAAAATTCTCTACCTGTTTCACATTTTAGCCATTTATCTCAAATGCAAGAGGCTCAGCTGGGTTGTTCCTCTGATATATCATTTCTGTTTTATTAACATTTTTTGGAGTCCAATTTCATGGTATCTGCTGGAGATGGTGCGACTCTGTTGTAGGGATTCAGGTGATGTCCAAGGACAGTGCAGTCATCAGCATGTTGTAGCTGTAGGAAATGAGCAATTTCAGTCTTTGATTGTACCTGAAGACGCCTGAGATTAAATATGTTACCAGCTAGACAGAAATAATTTTTTTTTTCCATCACTAGGGTTCATTTTTTGGTGTTTTAAAAGGGTGACTGCAGTGAGGTAGATGTTGAAAATGACAGGAACCAGGACACATACTTGCTTTATGCCCATCTTCATGCTGATTGATTCGAATTTGCTTCCACCTATGGACAAAATGATCATTCACGTCATGCAGGCTCTTCAAGATGGTAAGAAACTTGTTCGGAACTCCAAAATTTGAAAGGGCATTCCATAAATGTTTTCTGTTAACAGAGTCAAATGCCTTTGCAATATCGATCAGTGCAATATATGTAACTGTTCTGCTTGTTGCATTTATCTTGTATCTGACGAGCAACAAAGATCATACCAAAGGTACATTGTTCCTTCTATAATCCACATTGTGTTTCAGGAAGTGTTGACTCAGTCAAATGTTTTGTCACTCTGTATAACATTATCTTGGCTAGTATTTTGTTAGCATTCTCAAGGAGAGAGATACCTCTGCTGTTGTCACAGTTCGAGCGGTCCCCTTTCTTCTTGTAGATGGTTACAATATCAGGAGTAAGCCACTGAGATGGAATTTGGTCTTGGTTCCACAAAGTCAGTATGAGATTATGGAGGTGCTGATGGAGTAACTGGCCACACTGTTTAATTACCTTAGATTGTATGCCATCAGGGCCAGGGCTTTTGTTATTTTTTTCAGAGACTGGATAGCCTGAACAGTTCTTGCAAGTGTATGTGGGACATCGGGATCCGTGGGTTGAGGAGCACTGGGATGTTATCAAGGCCATTGTGCTCCACCCGGTTTCTTCGATTCAGTAAGCTACTGAAGTGTTGTGCCCATTTCTCTAGAATTGCTTGCTTGTCTTGCAGGAGCTCTTTTTCATCTGATCGAACAGGGATAATATTATGTTTGGTTGGCCTACTGATGGTTTTCATGGACTTTTAGAACCCATGTTGGTCATTAATATCAGCCAGTCTTTGCAGCTATTTTGCTTGCTCTGAACGTCATTTGTTCGCCCTCTCATGCAGTTTTCTCTGGGATTCACTTCTGAGATTCTGGAATTCAGTGTTTAGGGTTAAGAGGCTAGGGACGAGCCAACCATTTGCTATGTGCTCTGTTCTTCATCGCAAGGCCATGTATGCCCTCAGCATTTTCGTCAAACCAGTCATTGTGGCGGCAAGTGGAGAGGCCTAGGGTTCCTTCTGCAGTGCTCCGAGGCAGTGTCTTAATGCTGAGCCACTGTGCCTCTAGGTTTGTTGCATTGTTTTTTCGATCAAGTGGTGGGAATTGGGAGTACTTGTCTCTAAGAGTGCTGCAGAAGGTGTTACAAGTTCTTGCATTATTTAAAATACTATAGTTTAGTGAGGATGGAGAGCGAGAGACTAACGAGGAGAGTGTATGTGTGGTGGATGGGGGAAGAGGGAGGGGTAGGTCAAGGATGAGATGGAGGGATGGAGTGGAGAGGTATATCAGAGAGGGGTGTGTGAGCTGGTAGCAGGGCTGTGAAACGGCAGCGGACTGGGTGACACGGAGGCGATTTGTTTGTGGCCACCACTTACGAGATTAACGAGTCTGGCATTAAACTGATGGATAGTTTCTTGGAGGACAGTCGGCAATGCATTTGGGGGTGTATGACTAGTTGCAGTTTGCTAACTATAAGGGTATGGTCTGTGGAGCACTCAGCACCCCTCATAGCTCGGGTTATAAGAACTCTTCGATCTTGCTGCCTTACAATGACTTAGTCATTTAAGTGCCAATGTCTAGATTGTGGGTGCATCCATGTGATCTTGCGTTTATTCTTAAGATGAATAATGGCGTTGGTCATGACTAGACTATGTTCTGAGCATAAGGAAACAGTCTAAGGACATTTCTGTTCATGATACCCTATAATGCTTTGCCAGAGCTGGACTCGAGCCAGCGACTTCCAGCCACATCCATAACCTGTCACCGTCACCCTATCCTACTGCCATAGGCCTTTTGATTTTGATGAAAGGATGAAATGGGAGGTGAGTAGATTAATGGACTTGTGCAATGAATGGATCTGAAGCTGAGGGTGTGAAGTCCTTACCACCAGACGACTTGGCACTTCTAAGCCTGCAATGGTGAAGGCATGAAGATTCATGACAACCATGTACTATGCAGGGTTGCAGGAGTCTGCCGGTAGCTCTGTCTCCTGAGCCCTGCCTTCCGTGGGACTCCACTCACGGATTTTTGGTCGGGGGTGTTGCCTCAAACCATCAAAGGATCATCCAACAGGCATTAGGGCTTGGAAAACTTAGACTGACCCCTCACTGATGGACCGTCCAGCATGGTTAATCTTGTCCTACTGCTGAGTCCATGGGAGATCTTCCCCCGCAGGTATGGCCCACCAGATTTAAGGGATATGAACGTAGGATTGAGTGAAAAGACATTTTTTCAATAACTTATAAGCCATGGATGCTGAGAAAAGTTGCAACATCACGTCAGTCACTTCTCAAAAGAATTTGATTTCTTTCTTACAATCTTCACTGGCCCAAAGGTTTTATAATCTAAATGTTTTTTTTTTTTTTTCAGGTACAACACAAGTGGTACTGAAGGACTGTGGTTCTTCTAGTGAGGACTGACTTACAAAGAATCAAACTGTGCTAAACGGTATTAATTATGATGTCAGACAAAACTAAAGCAAATGTGAAAACACGGAAAAGCGTCACCAGTCCACTATTCAGTCCTCCAAAAGAGTTACCCCTAAAGTATTGCCTACTTACAAGGATATTATTCAAGCTGTGTTGCATACAAGATACCAAATGATTCAAAATGGAATACGAAAATCCTCTTGTAAGTGAAATTGTCTCCAGCATGTCAATACAGTCGGAAATAATTTGGTAAAAAGCCAGTATTCCCACATGCCATCATTAACGAGTCATGGCACGTACCAAGGAATACTACCAGACATACTTAGAGCGTTTGAAGCCATTGAAGGGAAGAAAAGGAACACGAACTTATGAAGACCTATTGCAATGATTCAGAAAAGAAGCTAAGAGATTGTTTGATATAGCCTCCTGCAAATGTGCCGAGTTTTCCACATGCCATTGTGAAAGGCAGAAGAAAGTTCCTAAAAACGAACAGGAATTTCTAACTGACCAAAGAAGTAGTAGGAGGATGATAATTAGAGCATTAGATGTTAGAGCAACGAAGAACTTAAGATGGAGAAGAGAAATTAAAGAGAGCACCAACGTGTTTCAGCACTGTTAACACATGTTATGGTGGATCAGCAATGTTCTTATGCAGACAGTAACACTGATTCAGATAATGACTCAAATGACTTGTCTCCTGAAACAGAGAAAATGCTATTCTTCCTGGTGCAAAATCAATTAAATAAGTCTGTAATCAAATAGGAATAAAGCTTCCTACAGTTGCAAGGGAATGTGACAGAAGGGGTTTGTCAGATCGAGCAGGTGCTGCATTTGTTCAGCTTTATTGCAAGATATTGAGGAATTTGATGACACTGATGCAACAGCAGCAGTAGATTGCAGTGAAATTAGACGAGAGACGAGGAAGTGTAGAGAGCAACTTTCAACAAATGCTAATTCAGTACCAGAATCAGGTATTGGCCACTATGTTGATGGCAGAAATGACCTTACACATGCTTTGGAAAAAAGAGACTACATAGTTTGCTCCACAAGAGCAAAAAAGGAGCACATAGTTCTGTTGGCTGAACCAGGTTCAGCTTATACTGGTCATGTTCCACCAGTCTCAAGTAAAGCTTTTGTTATAGCAGAGATCATTTATGAATACCTTCCTTGATCATTGATCAAGACAAAATTATTGCTGTTGGGTGTTGTGGAACAGCCGTTAACACTGGTGGTAAAGGGGGCATTGTAACAACACTAGAGCAACGTTTTAAGAAGCCACTGCAATGGTTCATTTGCTTATTGCATATTAATGAACTACCTCTTTGCCACCTGTTAACCAAGCTTGTTGGAGTAACACATGGACCCATAGCATTCTCAGGACAAGTTGGAATTTGTTGATGGAATGTTATAATTCAGTCGTAGATTTTAAGGCAATACCTGCTCCTGCATTACCATAGATGGACTTACGAGCATCTCAGCTGAGGACCGACCAGAAAGATATGTATAAAATGTATGGAGCAATCACTACTGGACACTGTGGTAAAGATCTGGCAAACCTCTGTGCTGGCCATCTAGTTCATTCATGCTGGTTAACAACTGCTTGTGGACTGATGAGACTGTATACTGGAACCCAAGATCCTTCAGGCAGTTTAGTTACATTAGTTGACTATGATGTGAAAGTTCCAATCTGGTTTGCAATCAGATCAAGGCCATCATGTTCTGATGGTCCTCGCCATCTTTGGAAGATATGTTTAGCAACTAGATATCTGCTTGACTAGATAATTTTGTGACACTGTCAGTAAGGTAATCAGCCGCAGTGCATTTTTCTCTCACAGGGAGAACATTCTGCTAGCAATGCTAGGGGATGAATGCCCACAAATTCGAGAACTGGCTGTCCGGATAATATTTCATGCCAGATCAAGCAGTTCAAAGTGCCTGAGATTAATCTGGAAGCCCCCAATATGATGATATGATCCTTAGCTGGCAAAAAGAATCTTGTTTGGAACCACCTGTACTGAGTGGAATACCAGAATATAAACTGGAGCATACTTCCGCCTCTAGAAGAGAGACATCAGTTTCATTTTTCAAGCTTTGCTTGCCACATGCAAGCAGTTGAGCGTGGAATCAAGCTAGTTACTGACGATTCAAGCTCACTTCATGGTCAAGAACAAAGGCATGGTTACAACAAAGCAAAAATTGGCTTCCCAGAAAGCAATGCTTTCTTGTGATACAAAATCTGATTATCAAGTAGTGTAACTGATTTAGGCACGACAAAACCATGCTTACATGTGGATATGCTGGCATGCCACAAGGATCAGTTCTGGCTCCAACCTTATTCCTAATTCATATTAATGATCTCTAATCTGTCACCCATAATCCCTTCCGTTCATATGCATATGACTCGACGTTTTATAGTTCATTCACACATAAAAACCCATTCACAAAGTTTAATGTCTCTAACTCACAGCTCACTACAGCCATCTCCATAAATCAAGACTTATCTAAGATCACTGAATGGGGACCAAATAGCCATGTCTAATTTAATGCTAGTAAAATTAAATATATATAATTTACTAATAGGCAAATATTGCTGGATTCCTACATTGCTATCAATTATACCAATATTCTTATCTTCCAAAGTATTGAAATTAACGGTGTTTCACTTAACAATGCCCTCAGCTGGACCACTCATGTCAGGTCAGATGATAAAATCGTCACAAAGACACTTAGATTATTGTGCAGAGTCCATAACTTCTTCACTGATGAGCAGTTAGCTATAACTAATAAGTAATGTGCACTCAGCTGTAATAGTCCTCAACCTTATGGAATGGATGTGGAGAGGTCACACTACAACAACTAGACAAAATTCAGAATAATGCTGTTAGAATTATTACTAACTGCTATCATAAGTAAACTACTTCCCCTAGGAGTAAGAAGGAATGTTGCCTCCTTTGCATTATTTTACAAATGCCTTTATGGCAAATGCTCAGACGAAGTTACATCCATTGTGCCACCTCTCCATACCTTCCCCTGTGCTACACAGGCATCTGGTAGTGCTCAAGACTGGACTGTCACACTGCCATATTGCAGAACTTTGCCTATCAGAACTCTTTTATTCCCCAAACTACGTCTCTTTGGAACTTGCTTTCCCAGAGCTGGATCCCCCCAAATTTCAGCCTACAGTTGTTCAAGTCCAACTGTTAAAGATTTTTTATGAATGGAGGACACCAGTAATCTAGTGTATGGATTATTTTTTTATTCATCTGCTTTTCTTTCCCCTGTTGTGTTATTAAAAAAGAAGAAGTGAGTGTTAATGACCATGACAATATGATAGTTTTATGACCATTAACATGGTCATTCTATGGTGTTTGCACAAATCTGATACTGTTTATAACCATGTGGAGTTCTTATAGGTTGTGATTATGACCATCTGACAATAAATCATTTGGTGCTGTTTATGACGAGACGATGGAATTTAAGTGATATCGGTTATGAGATGGTAGTTATTATGATCATGATCAAATGATGTTTGTGACCGTGAGGTGATGGTTATGCCCGTGTAGTCATGTAAATGAGTATGCTATGCTGCCTTGTGACCAAGTAGTGATAATTATGATCATGAATGCGTTGTATCTATGTTCAAGTAGTGTTGTTTATGTGCATGTGGTGATATTTATAAACAAATGGTAGCGTTTGTGACCATTTGTAAGTATTTATGATGTCTTGAGTCAGGGTTATGTTAATGTGTTGCTTTTAATGATCCAGCAATATCCAGTAACAAGTATCTCTGTGAGGACACATTTTCCGCATTGCTTCCTCTCAAGATAATATACAGAAAGAAGTGAACACTGTAGCGATCTGGATTGTCCTTACTAGCACGCGGCCTCGCATTCAAATGAATGCGATGTATCAGTAAAAATATATACTCGTATGTACAGTATATTAATGTGCTGTGCACTCTCATGCTGGTTATGTGTACTTTTTGTAGTTACAGCATTAATTTAAAACAAAGTAGAATTCTTATTTCTCCTTTTTAAAAACAAGGTAGATGCAGAAAACGGAGGCCTTCACGAGGTAGCATTAAGCCTGGCATCTCTAGTGCCTGCTTATATGAATGTCCCTGACTTTCCCATGAACTTCCCATCCCCCCAAAAGGGGAATATTGAACTGCAGAAGAAGGGCTAATTCAGGCTACACTGAACTAGGTTAGCGTCCACTTGAACCTACGGCAATGATAACGACAATAATAAATCAGGATAAAATTTTTAGGCGGATGATGCAGGTAAGGGCGAGGAGAAGCGGGGCGTGGATATGTGCACTAAAGCTAAGGAGGACACTATCCGAACAAGGGTGGGAAACGCTGTTTTAGGCATTAACCTACCCAGATAGCATTCAACCTAACGTAGACCTATGCAGTCCAATGAGAAATCTTACACTTTGCATGCACGGAAGCCTGACCAGGGGGCCTTCAGCTCGAAGACTTCCCCAGCATTTAAATTTCACTTCATACTTGAGAACGTTCCAGGACCTTGCAAAACCTCTTTGCCTGGAAAGGATTCCAGTAATGCATGCAACACAACAGCCATGACTGCACTGACTGCAAATCCTCTCCCTCATTGGTTGTAAATTCAAAAGTCGACAGCTGATTGGATGTTTCGAGTTCTGAGGAAGTGTAATCCACAGTCCCTTGGTGATTTAATGAAAGTCCTGGAGTAGCTACTTAAGGGCTTTAATACCAGAGTAAAAACCAGAGTGTTCCCCTCGAGAGTGCCAGCCCTTCACTGACTTACATCTGCCCAGCCCGAAGCTTGGGAGACATATCCTACTCAGCACTTTTAAGATCTAGCAATGGGGCTATACAGGGGGGGGGATATTACAGTGGGGCACATATGCAGTGGGGGGGCATAGATATACAGTGTGGGGCATGGATATGCAGTGTGGGTACAATAGGGCATGGATATGCAGTGTGGGTACAATACTCCCCCAGGTAGCTGATATGGTGTCTCCTGACACTAGAATGAAATTATATGAGGGCTTGTTTATATTACTAGATTACATCCCTTAGACTGGCCATGTCATCCCTCCGACCCTAGATCATAATTCTTCCTTGTACAAACGTCCCACCTACCTTAGTAATATAAACGAACCCCCATATAACTCCTCTCTAGTGTCAGGAGACACAATCTCAGCTACTCAGGGGAGTATTGTACTCATACTGCATATCCATGCCCTATTGTACACACACTGCATATCCATGCCCCACACTGTATATCTATGCCCCCCCCCCTGCATATGCCCCCCCCTGAAATACCCCCCCCCCCCCTGTATATCCCCATTGCTAGATCTTAAAAGTGCTGAGCAGGATCTGTCTCCCACGCTTCGAGCTGGGCAGATGCAAGTCAGTGAAGGGCTGGCACTCTCGAGAGGAACACTGTGGTTTTTACTCTGGTATTAAAGCCCTTAAATAGCTACTCGAGGACTTTCATTAAATCACCAAGGGACTGTGGATTACGGAAGGCCGCTATAGGGAAAGCGAGCTGAAGTGAGGGACAGGAAAAACTTAGCACACGTGAGGTAGCACATCAAATAAAAACTCAGTTATTAATCATTTACGACGTAATTGATACAGAAGAGAAGTGTTTCCAGATGTTACAGGGCTTCAGATTCCTTTTAATACAGTCGTGGCTACTGCTAAGTGCTAATATATATATATATTTTTTTACATAAGCCAAGCCCTGTCATATTACTTCTCATGAGAACAAAAAGAAATGGGATGAACGTAATAAATATCGGTCCTAATGCCAATCACATAAAAAAGCCTAGTGAACAATGCTGCTGGTTGTCCACACAAGGCAAAGATAACGAGAATAACAGCGCCTGGGCCAATTAACATTTGCATACACAACATCTACTAAATCCACGGGAATGGAGGACGATACAACCGTTAATTATGCATCTAAACAGAAACCGAATGGTACTGGCATTCTCATCCAACACAACAGGAGGAGTGGGGGTGTAACTGAATATAATGTTTGGCGTCACAGGAGCTTATCACATTTAGACGGGGGTTAATTCACCCTGACTAAGCTACTACAAAATATGAAAGAACATCAAGAAAAAAGAAAACAAACAGAAATATATAAATGTTTAGAGATATACATATAGATAAATAAACAGACATGAGTATACACATAGAAATGAAAGGTAGAAAAATTATCGAAGTAAGAATGTGCCGTTGCTATTAATAAGACATGAAATAGTGTTAGTTGACTGACGTATCTGATGCAGAACATAACTGAACATACTATGAACAGAACTAGAAAGAAAATACTAAGGACGCTAAAAAGATACAGGGAGAAAAGGGTCTTTGATGTTTATAGGATATAGATTTCTCTGTGTTTACTCTGAATCATATTCTGGAGACTGTGTAAAAAAAAGTACGAGCAAATATTAACTAAATAGAGAAATCAGTTGGCTGATAAACAGACAAAGAGAGAGAGAGAGAGATGTCACTGGTCTTTAGTACATGTACATTTCTGTTTGTTTCGGTTGATCCATCTACTTTATATATAAAAAAAAAAAAAAAGATAAATAGAAAAGTGTGATGAGCAAATTTTCAGAGTCATCCAGATTTGTGCTGCATTGACATTGCAATGGAGATAAATTTGGTTCTTACTAATATTGTGCATTGTGTTATTTATAGGCCTAGTTGTTTTTTATATACCAATAATTTGCCGTACTGTAGCGTGCTTATTCTGCAGTAGAGCCTTATAAACATTATGAAATAACCCTTTTCAGCTCAGATTGGTCAGATTGGAGTAGTGATTTGACAAGTAACTAGGGAGACTCATTTCCAGCTCATAACTAAGAACCAAGGAATTGCATACAGTGATGAATTAGGAGTCAAGCTGTTGCAGTGGCCTAGCTAAGCCAGCTGAAAACAAACCAACAGTACCAAGAATCCGGCCGTTTATCTTGTGTTAATGTGCATTTGTTTTGGCATACACATCTACTGGAGACGAAAAGAAGGAAGATGCAGGAGAGTTAGATAAACGGCAAGGGGGAAAAGAAACATTAATGGAGAAAAATTTGATATGGAGTGAAGCGAGGAAACACGAAAAAATAATGAGGTGAGCATGTCAGGGAAGTAAAAGGACAAAAAAGACAAGAACAGAGAGAGATGGGAGGGGGGAGGGGGGACATAATACGAAGAAAAACTTGAGGAGGAAAAGAGTAAGAACTAAGCTCCGAAAAACAGAAGAAAGAGAGATGGAATGAACTAAAGAAACCAGGGCAGTCGACAGAAAAATCGAGACAAAAACAGAAAAATGAATCAGGATAAAAAATATAAAAAGAAAGGGGATTCGTGAAGGAAGCAGCAATCTCCGACAGATTAAAAAAAAAAAAAAAAAATAATTAGACAAAGAACCCAAGAGAGAGAGAGAGAGAGAGAGAGACTGAAAATGGAGAGACTGCGGAGGACAGGGGGAGAAAAGAGAATCGGAGGTTGCTGCATAATGCAGATTGGTTGGAAAACGTCTGCACAGAAGAACAAAATTCTACGAATTTTTGCGCACGGGGAAAATTTCGCTTTATTTGTCCACGCGTTTATGTAAAGTATACGAAAATTAATGCTGGAATGGTTAGCTTCGGAGGCAGGGGCATACCCATGGACTGGCCACTCTAACTCCTTCCTCGAATCGCTGCCCGTGGGATTCTCCTTGCCACGTTCCTTGCCTCTGCCCTGCCACACTCTCTTCGTCTTCTTACTTTGCTGAGCCTCTTTCCAGTGGCACTTTCTTACGGTCACTATTCTACTTCCTTTCCCCTGCCCCTAGCACTCCTGTTTCTCCTCGTTGTACTGTCAGTGCCTTTTTTCTATCTCTCTGCTGCTTCGCCAGGTACTCTTCCATATCCCTGGCAATCTCCGTGCCTTTTTCTAGTACTCTCCCTCTCATTTTCCCCGCATCTATCTTGCCTTTTCCTCACCACACTCCCTGCATCAATCTAATTCTAGTCTTTATCCTGCATCATTCTCTCTGCCATCACAGTCACACACACCCCTTGCTTCTACATGGTTCTAACTATCTCCCTTTTTCCCTGTCACTTCCCCTGCCTATATCTGCCATTTTATC
>JAGKTI010002278.1:42466-69164 GCA_018397915.1 Birgus latro | reverse complement strand
TATTTTGCCATCTTTTCCCCCCCTTCCTTGGCTAAAAAAAAAAAAAATTACTCATTTGCTGTAAAGACCAGGTCATAGGATGTATTGAGAGCCACATAGATGAGTGAGACTGGTCACCTTCGCCTTAAGTGTCAGAACTGAGTAGACTAGCCCAGGGCTCCGACACTCCTTTGTGGGGCAAAAAAGATTGGATGATGGATGGATGGATAATAATTTCTTTTTGTTTAGTACAATAATTATTAAATAGCTGACTGAGAACATGGTCTCTCTTTGTTTCCCCCTGTATTGTATAGTTACATAATACAGTGCTGTACTATGTTTTTATGCCATTCAGTATGCAGAATCACCAACAAAGTTTTTGCATTTGCAGAGAGGATAGTGTGCATGGGATGGAACCTGTCGGGTTGGATATTGGCAGCACTGTTAATTACCTACAGGTAAGCTGACAGTTTTTTGTATATACCAGAATATTGGTACATATTGAACAGGTCAGATAAGTTGAGTTTGTTCATTCATTCATTCTACTTTAGCTGTTTGGTAATTAAGAAATTTGGGTCCCCTGTAATATATAATTATATACATCTACTGGATTTGTATGTTATACCTGTACAGTGAACCTCAAATTACCAGGTTTCTTTTCTAATGAACTATGAACCAACTGAACAGTTTTCTCATACAGAAGGTTCTGTAAGAATACTGAATGCACTGGAAGGACAGTTTAAGTCTAGCTCTGCTTGGCATCATGGAAAATCTTCCACTGCCACTCTGTCTCTTTCGTATTGAATTTTATTGTCATACTGCAGTACATTGTAATTATTACTGATTTAATGTGTATGTGTGTGTACAAGGTAGTAAAACTTTCTCAGAATTCTTTTAGTCAGCAGTGCTACTATATTGTACTGTACCCTGTTGATGGCTTGGACTACTTACCAGTAAACTGGAATCAATAAGTAGAATGGGAGGAATTGAATGTTTGTCAGATGTTCTTGTTGAATCAAGAGACCAAGTGCCTTGAAATTAATCATTAATTTCCTGATCATTCATTTCTGTGAGAGGGGGACCTTGATGATGGTTTTCTCATATCTTCCTTATAAATTGTGATTTACCATTCTTAGCTATTTATTTTTTTTACTGTGAATGTGAAATTTAGTATAATCCTGCTGTTCTTTTCCCACTTGATTGTGGGGTGAGGTAGGATAGAGAAGCCAAGAAAAAGAAAGAATACGATAGTTGGAAAGCTAATCAACAGTGTGCCCAGCGAAGTGGACAGCAAATGCATTCGCTTCCCATTTAAGCCATAGAAATCCTGGCTGCACCTGATGGATAACATTTTTCCACACACAGCTTCATACTCGCCTATCCAACAAAGTCAAGCATACTCGCCTATCCAACAAAGTCAAGCCAACAGCTGTGAAGTTAAAAAGGTTGCTAAGCCTTGATCATACACTCCGTACAAAACCCTTCCATCTAGTTCCGTTTTCAGTTCCCTAGTCTCTTCAGTCTCCATACCTATCGTTCTCACACGCTTAAGCGGGTATCACACGGGGGCCCCTGAACATTGTGTGCAGCACAAAATGGACGTCCATACCCTATCACACGGTGGACGTCGACGGCCACCTTCTTCTTTTTTATCAAGTTCACCCCACGCATGTGGAAGATCACTTACTTTGACTCCCTAGCAGACGACGTGTTTATCATCAACAACAATGTACGTGAACCAGCTAGTGACTTTTGCAGTGGTATTTTTCTAAACCAAATAAAAACATAATGAGTCGTATAAAATGGTTATACAAACTTACTAATGGTATTGAATTAATCATAAAATAAGATAGCCGATGTCATACATTACTTGGCCACAACTATGGATGAACTCTATAGAGAAGAAGGAGACTATGGAGTCGTGGACATCCACGAATGGTTCAGGTGGCCTTCCACTCGTGGACGTCCGTGACCCTCACGCGGCAGCAAATTTGGACGTCCACAAGTCCCCATGTGATAACCCCTTTACTTACCATATCTGTCCATCTTCTTACCGTGCCTCCCCCCTCCTTCAAACTCACTCCCATGTACCCCACAACAGTCTGACTCACACCCTTTCCCTTCACATGACCACACCATCTCAGCACAGTCTCTTAGTCTCTGGTGTCCACAGACTTCCCTACTTCTGCATCATTCATGAATCACATAATTCCTTGTTCCATTAACTGTTTGCACTTCACACACATCCTAGTACCGGTAATATTTCCCATTGTTCTTCCTAAATTTACTTCAGAATAATTGTAGCAACATCTCCATAATACTGTATCTCAACTCCTCTGATCAGCTGTTATTTGTGTTTGTTCAGTTCTCAGGTGTGTAATGCTACAGGATCTTTACTAATTTGTATTTGGATCAATAGTAGCAGTTGGATGGTTTTAGGAATTAACTTTGGGTTGTGGTGTTATAGGTTATGTTTAAGGTTAAATTAACCAGCAGAGTTAATTGAAGTAGCTTCTGTTTTTTAAGGAGAGTTCCTGTCAGTTCAATAAGTGTTACTTTAACCAATGAATTTCATTTGCTGTTCATTCTTAACTTTTTTATTTTTTATTCCACACTATCTGATGCTCTCACATCACTAAATCTGATGCTTGCACACCATTTAGCCCTGCAGTGGTGAGGTGGGTACAAGCTCTCACTCCTATAGGTGTAACCTGATGGTATATTGCAGACTGTCATTCTGCATATGTTTGTCAACCATTTGGGCTGCAGTAGCTTATTTTCATTGTTGCCCCCTCTGCAATGGATCAGGGTATGGGGGTCCGAAAGAAAACATCACCGTATCCAAAATGATGGCATAGTACAGTAATCAGAAACTTTCTAGTAAGTCAGAATTATTGGGAGAGCCACCATTAGGTGACCAAGGCCGAGGCATGCAAGCATGTTGAAGTCTTTATAAATAAAACTAAATGAACCTACCAGTATTACATGTTTTGGAGTGAGGTCAATCGGAAATTTCATACAGTCAGAACTTCTGTTAGTGATATCAGCCATAATTGCTATGTATTAGTTTGGTGATCAGCTTTTGCTTATTTAGTTGTACAGTACATTACCATATGGAATCTTTAGATAAATAAAGCAGCATATGAACAGTTGATTTATGTACAGTATCTAAGAAACTAGTGAAGGGACTGTATATAACAAATCTGTATTCATAATTTGTGATGACTTTCAAATGTCTGATTTAACAAACTGTAGGATTTGATGTGGAAAGTATTAAGAATATTTGGAGTAAATGAGCTGTTGAATGCCATGAAGAGTATGTATGAGGGTACTAAGCCTGCAGCGTGTGTGGACAGTGAACTGAGTGAATTTTTCTTTTTGAAGGTTGGATTGAAATAGCGATGTGTCATGTCTCCATGGTTGTTCAATCTGTAACTGGAGGGGGTTATAAAACAGATAGTTTCAGGGTAGGGCAGTGGATGTTGGAGCAGTGCTAATGAGAGAGCAGTGTTTGGAAACTTCCTGTACTGTTGTTTGCAGATGATACTGTGTTGTTAAGTGAAGACGAAGGGGAGCTGCAAGGCTTGGTGAATGAGTTTGGGAGAGTGTGTAAGAAACAGAATCTAAAGGTGAATGTAGGGAAGAAAAAAGTTATGGTCTTCGAGAGAAATGAAGTCACTGAATGTACGGTGAGGTTGGATGATGAGGAAATGGAATATCTGAGTACAGTACAGTATACTGTATTTAAGCACGGGGGAGGCGGTGGCTGAATCGGTAGAGAGACGGCCTGCAGTCCTAATGGACCTAGGATTGAATCCCGGCTGGGGCAGGGAGCAGTTTAAGGATTTGAATATCGTAAAAACAGACTTTCCTGATCTACCAGATGACTCGCCAACATGTCGTAAAAATACCCCCGCTAATACCAATACACCAGTCCTGTATGAGATAACCCTAGCATGTATTCAACATGGATGGTGGTGTTAGTGCCGAAGTGGTGACATGTGGAGGTGTAGGACAACTGGGCCTGTCACTGCCCCCGAGAAATAGGCTCTGAAGCCTTTGCCCAGAGTCAGACACACACACACACACGCAAAAAAAAGAAAAAAATGAGTAGCATCATCAGTAAGGATGGAAATTAGAAGGTGAAGTGCTTGAAAGGGTGGGTTACTAGTTCTTTGAAAGCAGTGATAAGAAACAGGGAAGTGTGCATGGAAGTAACAGCCTTATTCTTATAAATACCGGTAATCCCTTCCCAAAACTTTCCCATCCCGTCAAAGGAGCTTTGATTTCCATCGGTATCTAAACAGATTCCCTTGGAAGGGAAGAGATAGTGTTCAGGTTGGTAGCCCTGTTAAGCTAAAATGACCCATCCTGTTGATATTTGGTATGGCTGAGTGTTAGATTTATAAACTAATACATCAAAGCACGTATATCTAGGCTGGATAATGAAAGCATAACACATTTGAGATGTGGAAGGTCGCCACCACATCCATTCTGTTGGTCTGTATTCAGTCATAAATTCCATTCTGGCCGAGACCACAGCGGTGTTCTCTCCTCAAGACATTGTTTTATTATAAATTATATTTGAGGAACATTATTATCTTTAATGTTGTTATTTGTAAGTGTTCCAGCTGGAAGATATGAGCACTTGTTTGAAACTTATGGCAGATTTTCCTTTTCTGGACAAATTAAAAAGCAAAAAGCTTCTTGAAAAAAATTGTTTTGTGACCCTGGCCATAACATATAAGATTTATCAGTGTCAGATCATAGTCTATAAGGCTGGTTGAATATTGGAGGTAGTATGTCGTCTGTTCTGTTTATGTTTGGCTGAACATCCCAGCCGACATGGGTAACACTTTTAAAGAGATACAAATAACACTTAAAAATCTGTAGCTATAACATTATAAATCATCTTAATAAAATTGTAAAGTTCCGTCCATCGACATTGTAAACTACAAAAGAATGCACAAAAATTTTGAAGGGATTTTTGAAGACACGAGTCAAATGATTCCATCAAGTTCCAATCATTTCAGCTGCTCGAAGGGAAGACCTTGCTCTTTGAGCAGCTAAGGTTTTCTTAAAAATACCAATTCAGCAAAGGATGTCCTTCCCATACCTTTAGAAGGGAAGGAAAAGTTAAAAAATACAGGGGTAATAAGTTACTGCATGTCAGTATTGTTGATACCAGCTCAAATGAATGGAAGTGAAGCTTGGACCTTGTTGCAAGGACACAAGTCAAAAGTGAGAGCAGTGTAGATGAGTTATTTGAGAGGAGCATGTGGAGTCATATGGAGAGACAGACTGAGAATCGAAGTGAAGGAGCACTGTGATGTGGATGTGATAGCGTTAGGAGAAATACATGAAGGTGGTTTGGCCATATGGAGGGGATGGAGAGCGAGAGACTGATGAGGAGAGTATATGTGAGTGAGGTGGAGGGGGAGAGAGGGAGGGGGGGCCAGGGATGAGATGGAGGGATGGAGTGGAGAGGTGTATGAGAGAGGGAGCAGGGCAGTAAAATGGCGGGGGACAGGGTGACATGAAGGCGATTTGTTTGTGGCCACCTCATATGGGATTAAGGTGTCTGGCAAAGGAAAGAAAGAAGAATTTATTTATTTTTTTTTTTTCCCCCTCCCTGCTAATTCATATTATAAAGAGTTTACTTTATATCTAGTATTAGATAATGATGGAGAATGATTCAGTTAGTTCTTTTATCTACTTACAGGACCTGACAGTTAGCAGTGATGGCAGCAACCTGCTGGATATCATTGACCAAAACATACCTGGCTACCACAGGGTTACTCAGACAGATCCATTTCAGGACCCCACAGAAGATGAGCCGTAAGTTATTTTTTAATTACTGTATTGGTTATATTTTGTGTAGCTGCAAGTTGTGGTAAACTAGAGTTGGCTTGTCGGTTAGAGGTGGTCTCATGTTTTGATAAGTATTCTAGTAGTTATAGTGCCAGGTTCATCAGAAATATGAACTAAGTGGACTGTAGGCTGAAGTTGCCTCTCTCTGGCAGTCCACTATTCCCTTCCCTCCTCTGATAAGGACAGTGTTGAGGTATGCTTAAATAACTGGGCAGTAGAACTGTCCAGCTATGTTAGTGCCACCACGTGAAGGCCTCTCCAGCACCGGTTACTGCTGGACTTGACATAAAAGAATGGTAAACTATTCAAGTAGATATTGAGCTCTACATTGAATCAAGGTTTGGATTATGATTTGGTTGCAGTATGCTGTTGTGGCTGCATTAATTCATCTTTTTTGATGATAGATTCCACAGAGTAAACTATTCAAGTACTAGAATTCAGCTTTACATTGAATCAAGGTTTGGATTATGGTGTGGTTGCATTGTGACTGTGGCTGTGTTAGTTTAACCATTTTGATGATGGATTCCACAGGGATATGAAGGAAGAAGAAAATATTTGACTGAGGTGTAGTGTTAGGTGGGGGCACTCACCATCCACTCATTCAGTATAGTGCTGCTTTGGGTGTCTGCCCCTTCATCTCTTCCTTCCATCCTCGTCTGTCTTTCTTTCATTTATTCTCTCCTCTTCCTTCTGCCTATGGGTGACTTTACACTCCCTCTTCTGTCGTTGTTTCCTTCATTTTTTCTCATCCTTCTGCCTGTGGTTGATGCTACAGTGAGTGACAAACCAGATGGTTTCCTGTATACCAGGAAACTGTTTACTATGCTGGATGGTAACCATGTAACCAAATTATGGCACCTGGTGGTTTAGTAGGTAATTAAGGCACTCCAGTTGGATTGAGCATGTGTAGGTTTCTATCCAAGGGGTGGTTGGGATTTATTGCTCATGTTATGCCACTCAGGATTGAGTGAGGCTGGACACTCTTGTCTTAAATGTCAGGACCAACTTGCCAAATCCCAGGCTCCTTCACTCCTCATGGGGCAACATAGGATTGGATGATGGATGGGTGGATGAATAATTGTTGGAGTACTTAACATATATTAGTGCAAGTGAGATGTTAACATAATGCATATATACATATAGTGGTATACACCTCTAGACCTTATCTATTGAAACTATGTGGATATGATAGAAATGTAATTAAGTGATGTTGAAAGTAGAAGACTCGGGCAAGCTTGAAGGTCGCATGATATTATCTGTGAATGGTTTAGTAACTACTGGGGATGGTAGAACCTTCGGGATGAACCCAAAATATTTTATGGCTTGATTGGTAAATGAATGAAAGTAGGTTAGGGTACTTTTGATAGTTTTTATACTCACTGATTTTCTTTTAATGTTTCTGCCTTCAAATGATGGCACTTGTAGTTGGTTATACAAGTATTTTTCATGCTCTATCCCTTTCCCCTCAAAGGAAAATGTAGACTACAGAGGTAGGGCAGCCTTAGGCTGTAGCTCACTGGGTTCATATTCAGATGAGTGTGAGGTCACAGCAAAACCTCCCAGCTTGTCATGCTAAGGTGGGATATGGTAATTATGACTGTTTTTGTGTTGCAGATTGTGCATGCACCGACACCAGCTCATGACCCCAGCCACAGGAGGTGGCCCATGCGTCACCTCTGAAGTGTGCGAGACATCTTCACTGGATCTCTCGCCTGTCATTGCTGAAGACTTCCAAAAAATGTACAGTGATTGGCAGCAGCATCTAGGCTCTCTACAGGTACTGTATTGTGGTTAGGATTTACTGATTTGCATTAAGCTTTGTCAGTGAGAGTACTAGGTTCTTTAAGGATACTGATACTTTAACCCTTTCACTGCTCCTAACTTCATTTCATTATATGCTCAGAAGATGCATGAAAAGTAACTTATCACCATTATGTTGTGCAGGACAGAGACATTGAAAAGCTGAGAGCCTTCATATTTTCCCATCCGAAGGAAGTTGGTTAATAAAGCTATATTTCAGCTATTGAGATACTGGGATGCATCATATTTGAAGGGTGTAGACGAAGTCAAATTGAGTTCACCAGTTATGTGTACATGAAGGGGATAGAATGCCAATCAGGAATTCAGAAAAACAGTATCATAGGTAATAACAATGTAGTTAAGACAAAGATGAAGAGAAACTGAAGACAGTGGAGAAGCACAGAGATGAACTGCAACCTGTCTCCATTCATTAAGAAGAGCTGTATGTGGTGTACCCACCCCATCTTCCTGCATGTAGCCTATTTGAACAGAGCCCCTGTACAAAGACAGCAACTGAGTAGGACTAAAGAAGGTACTCTTGTCAGTCCAACATGTCAAACCTTTTGAGAAACTGGTTGTGCAAGGGAAGTCTTTAGATCTTTACAAGACAGGTCACATGGAAGAGATAGTCAGGATTTCGAGAGAAGATGAGAGGATTTTTAGTTGAGGTATGGCAGAAGGGTAATTTTGTGGAGGATATTGCCATACAGATATCTTGGATGGAATAGTGGAGTTTTTATGAAACTGTAGTTTCTTTGGTCCTGGTCAGATATATATAATTGACAGAGCAGGTGCCAGACATGTCACAGCCTCATCCTGTGGGTATTGTAATAACTGTTGCAGTGGCAAGTGGGTGGAAAGGTTAAGTGTGGTGTCATCAGCTTATTAGTGGGTAGGGCTGGGTATTCATGAATAATTGGTGCAGTATTAGTGGGAGGGTACAGCTTTGAAAAACAATGCTGTTTTCAGTCCCTTCAGTCTGATAACATTTTTGTGAGATATTCTTACTACCATCATTTCGTTTTGTTTGTTTTTAAAGGCTCCAAACATGCCTGTATGTGTCGGCCTTGGCCAGCTAATGGTGGCTTTCCGTGCTGCTTGATCTCTGGCAGCTTCCCTATTCAGTCCCTTATCCCTGAGGTCACACTCAGTGACCTTGTCCCAGGTCTTTTTTGGTCTGCTCCTCGCAACCCTACCCCAAACATTAACACTTTTAACTTTTTGCACCCAATTATCGTATCATCCCCCATCCTCTCCACATGCCCAAACCATCTCAGTCTATCTCGCTTCTCACAGCACCAATGCTCTCTGTCCTATCATCAACTCCTCCATTGTAAACCTAGCCCCCCCACCACCCCCACCCCAGGCCTCACACTGAAGGTGTTTTTTTTTTTTTTTTTTTTTTTTTTTTTTTTTTAAAGGTTTGTAGCTTTATTAACTACAGGCACCACAAGGCGCCGCTGGACACGGTGGTGTTACAGTATAGTGCTGTACATGGCAGGTACAGATTACGATTGACAAATATGCAATGTGTACAATGGCACTGAAGGTCGCACTGCTCATCCAACTTATCATTGTCATTTCTGTACTTTTGAGCCTGCAAATATCCTCTTCCTTTACTGCCCAGGTCTCACTACCATACATCATTATACTTCTAAAACATGCTGCATACAAAGACCCCATAGCACGGATGGAGAGCCCTCTCAATGTCAGGAGAGGCAACATCTCCCTGAACTTCATTCAGCCACTCCTCACACTAGCTACAGAGCTAGCTCCAGCCCCATCTCCAGCACATAACATGTCTTCCAAATAATGTAACTCTTCCACACACTCAAGTGACTCACCAGCAAGAGTCCTTTCACGCCTCACAATCTCCACATGTGCTCCCCAACACACTGCATATGAAATCAGCATTATCTTGCACTCTGCCTCTAATACCACTCCATCTCTTATGCACCTATTTGCCACAAACACTGCACAAGGTGGAATTGGACTCATCAGTAAGATCAGTCCTTTCACGCCTCTCAGTCTCCACATGTGCTCCCTGACACACCGCACATGTGAAATCAGCATTATTTTGCAATCTGCCTCTAATACCACTATATCTCTTATGCACCCACTTATCACAAACACTGCACAAGGTGGAATTACTTTGCATGTCCTTGTGGCAAACTACACTTGGCCACTCTCCCTCTTCTTTGATACTACCGCCATCAGTCATAGATACTATTACTTTTGTTTTTTCTGCATTTACCCTTAAGGCCTTGTTCCCCTTACCATCTTTCCACTTCCTAAATCTTTCCTTCGCCTCCCTTTCATTCTCTGCAGTCAACACCAAATCATCAGCGTACAACGTCTCCCACGGTAGTCCATTTCTGAAGTCACATGAGAGGGCTTTGAGGACCATGATAAACAACAAGGGCCTCAAGACTGACCCCTGATGCGCACCAACATTCACGGAAAACTCATCACTTAAAACTCCATTCACTCTTACTTGGGTGCAAGCGCCCACATACTATAGCCATAACCACCCTAACCTGCCACTCCTTGATCTCAAGATTTCTCATTGCCCACTTCACCACCTCCCTAGGCACTCTGCCAAAGGCCTTCTCCAAATCAGCAAAAACAAAGTGCAGATCCCATTTCTTTCCTATATATTTTTCCTGAAGCTGTTGAACAATGAGTATGGCATCAGCAGCCCCTCTGTGAGGCATAAACCCAAACTGCATCATCAGTAGCTGTTCACTCTTTCTCCAGTCATACCTTCTAGAACTCATTCTATTACCTTCATTACTGGTCCAAAAGCTTTATGCCTCTATAATTTCCTCTTTCTGGGACATCACCTTTCCCTTTGTACATACTTACACTCTTCAGCCAGTCATCTGGGACAACACACTCATATGGGCAAAAATAGTATTTATCAAGACTAACCCCACTTCTGTATCACCTGAGGCTTTTAGTATTTCAGCAGTCAACCCAGACATACCTGCTGCTTTCCTCACCTGCATCTTGCCTATTGCCTGCTCACAGTAGCAGCATCAATCAAAGGCCAGGGGCCAAACACTAAATATGCTGGCTCCAAACCTTCCCTGTTCGAGTCAAACTCCTCATTTAACAACCGGTTGTAATGCACTCTTCAGGCGTCTTTAATATCCCCACTATTTACCAGTACCTTTCCTTCATCATTCTTTACACATTGTTCACCTATGATATGCCTATTTTCCCTCTTCATCTGATTTGCCACCTTAAATATCATATTCTTCCATTCCACACTGTTTAGGTTTATTCAGGTTTGGAGAGTCCTCTGATGACGAAGCTTAACATAGGGTAGATTTAACCCCACCAGTTCGAAGTCACTATGCTAAGCAAAGTCATCTGGTGATGTAAGAAGAAAATGTAAGATTGCCATTGGGCTAAAGAGATTAAAAGGAAAAAGTCCATGTTACTGCAGCAGCTATAGAATGACGCTTTGAAGTGGTAATCACCAGTGTACCGTATGTTTTCTGTATCTCTGGGGGCAAAGTAGAACGAGTACTACACACATTCCTTGTATGTTGTTGGTTTAGAAACCTTGGGAATGTTGGCTTAGAAACCTTTTTTTCTTTTTAGTGGGTTTGGGATATGGCAGGTCCATTCTCCAGCACATTGTGTTTTGGACAGTGACAGACAGTTTATTGACACAGTTTGGATCATTCCTGCTTCAGTGGCTTATACCTCTGAGAGATCAGAGAGGTCTGCTCTGGATTTCTAGTGAACATGGAAAATTGTTTTAATGTGATAAATAGATTGATTTTTTTTTTTTTTTTTTTTGCTTCTGTCTACCATTGGAACAGTGAATGAGGCACAGTAATGTATATTCTAGATTGTTATTGAAAGTGTCCCTGTACTGTTTATCTGATCAAGATTTTACTCTTGCTTTTCACTCCCATTGTGCTGTATTAACTGTAACTCTCACACTGACAAGCTAATGTATGTAGAGCATAATTCATTAGTCCTGGATCTACAGTGGCTCAACAATTGAAGGTAAGTCCTCTAGCATGTGTATGTATTTTTTGTCCCAAGCTTACATATGCATTTTTTTTTGGCAAATGACAAGGTAGCCTATTCTTTGTTATCTGTTGCTATTTCCAACATCTGAGGGTAGGTAGCTGAACTGTGAAGTACAGTAAATTCTGTAAGGTCTCCTTATATGAGCTTGTTTTATATGAGAATTCAGCATTATGAGGTTGATAAAAACTATAAGACACTTTTCAGTCTTATAAGTACTGAAGATTCATATATTACAAACATCAGTCAAGAATCTGAGAATCAGTTACAAAGGGCACGGAAGGAAAAATTGAAAAACACTCCTGCAAGTTTCACCATCACAATCTCTCAGGACTTGATGAGACACAGAGCCAGCCCTGGCAGTGGTGAAGTTCCATATGGGTGGTTCAACCCCAACAAACTGGGACAGTGTTCACATTGTACTTAATAACATTCAATGTAGTGCTGCTCTTTTGTGACCCCTCTCCTCTCTACCTTCCTTCCTTCCTCTTCTTTCTTTCCTTCATTCATTCCTCTTCTTTCTGCCGATGGGTGACGTTGCACTTCTTCTTCTTCTGTATTTCTTTCTTTCACTCCTTCCTCATCTTTCTGCCTATGGGTGATTCTACACTGAGTGACAAGCCAAATGGTTTCCTGTACACCAAGAAACCATTTACTGTACTACGCTGAGTGGTAACCATATAACCAAATTATGGCGCCTGGTGGTTTAGTGGGTAATTAAGGCACTCCAGTCGGATTGAGCCAGTGCAGGTTTATATCCAAGGAGTTGTTGGGGTTTATTGCTCATGTAATGCCACTCAGGGATGAGTGAGGCTGGTCACTCTCATCTTAAATGTCAGGACCGATTTGCCTAGCCCCGGGCTCCTATGCTCTTCATGGGGTGACACAGGATTAGATGATGGATGGACTGCTATCACTCAGTATCATCATGAGGAACAAAATGGGTGCATTTAGATTCCCAATTTCCAGATGGTTGCATTTGTTTACAGTCTGTTTATCATGCTTTTGTTGCTCACTACTAGGGCTCCTCGGCTGAGGCCAACCTACATGACCCACAGTTAATATCTTGCAAATGACCTGGTATATTTTCATGCAGTTTTATACTGGTTGGTTGACATGTTTATTATTCAAGGTTACTGCATTCATGTTTACCATAGAAGTTATATGCATTCACTAGGCAGAGTTTGGAGTTTATGGGTGTGGTTGCAATTCCAGTGATGTTTCTTGGGAATCTTTATATTTCCATTACAGTTGATATTCATTATTATTGATTACATGTTAATTTTGTGTGTATGTTTTGAGGTATAACCTTTTTTCCTTCATTCTTTTTTTTCCGGGGATAGGGGGCAGGGGGACTTTTATATAACCTGGCACTGGAGCCACCAGGCTTGGTGCCACCACATAGATGCATCCCTCTCCTGCACCTACCTCATTTAAAGAGGAAAAATAATATTAGTACTGTTTTGTTTATTTCTTTGTAGCGTGTGGAGGTACATGGAGAGGCAGACTGACAAATGAGGAAGTGAAGGAACATTGTGGTGTGGATATGGATATGACAGAAAGCGTTAGGAAAGATACACATAGGTGGTTTGGCCATGTGGAGATGATTGAGAGTGAGAGAGTATATGAGTGAGAGGGAGGGGGAGGCTGAGGATGAGATGGAGGAATGGAGTGTGGAGCTATATGAGAGAGTGGTGTGTGTGAGCTGGGGGAAGGGCAGTGAAATGGCAGGGGACAGGGCAACGTAGAGGTCACTTGAGGCCCTGCACACCACAAGGGACAAAGTGCCATACCATCTGAAATGTTTTTTTTTTTTCCCACTAGCTGCTTCCTCAAACACTACCCTGTGACTGCACAAAGTCGCTTTGCTCACTTCAGACTTTCACCCTTACTGCACTAATTAAAATTGAGCAAAGGAACTTTCTGCAGTCACAGGGTAGTGTTTGAGGGAGCAGCTGGTAAGAAAAAAAAAGAAAAGAAGCAAGTTTCAGATGGTATGGCACTTTGCCCCTTGTGGCGTGCTGGGCCTTATTTTTTTGTGGCCACTCCGTACGGGATTGAGGCATCTGGCAATAGATAGACATAGATTTGTAACTAAAACAGTTAAACATGCGTAAGTTAATAGTACACAGCATCGTAAAAATTTTCGTATGAATGCTTTGCTGTTGATTTTGAGTGCGAGGCCACCTGTTAGAGAGGATTATTCAGATCACCACAGTATTCATCTTTTCTATTTTTTTCTGTATATTGTCTTGAGAGCAAGCAATGCAAAAAGTGTCCTTATAGAGATACTTGTTTATTGACATTGTTGGAACATATAAATCACTACATTAACATAAAACCAGCAAAAAGAGAGATCATAAACACCTCCAAATGGTCAAACACCACAGCATGTTTATAAATACCACCACATGAACACCTCATAGTAATTAACACAGCCACATGGTCATAAACATCACCATAGATAAAAACCACCACATGGTCATGGCTAGAAACATAATAACATGGTCATGGTCATTAGCATCAGTGTAGTAAAAAACACCATCACATGGTCACGGTCATAAACACAACATGGTCAAGGTCATTAACACCACTGTAGTAAAAAGCACCACCACACAGTTATGGTCATAAACACAACTTGGTCATAACCAGTTGGTTATGAAGCATCACTGCCAAGTTATAAACACCTCCATCTTGTCATTAAACAGTTCACAAAGTCATAACCATCAAATAAATCCATCCATCCATCCATCCATCATCCAATCCTATGTTTCTCCATGAGGAGTGTAGGAACCTGAGGCAGGGCAAGTTGGTCTTGACATTTAAGATGTGACCAGCCTCACTCAACCTGGAGTGGCATTGCATGACCAATAAACCCCAGCCATCCCTTGGATATGAACCTGAACCGGCTCATTCCAATTGGAGCATCTAAACCACCAGGCGCCATTCTCATCATCATCCAGACAGCCCAAATTTGCCAACTCCAATGGGCCACGCATCCATTCACTCATCATTCAAGCCCCCCAGAATCCTGGCTGTATCTGATAAACCAGAAACATTCACCACATTCTGTTCTTTCACTCAAACATATCCAACAAAGTAAATCTGGATGCTGTCTTGTTAAAAAGGGGTCCCAAATCCCTGATCATGCACTTCTCCTCACAATATTCATCCAGCCAGCTCGATCTCTTGTTAGTCCCCTGGCTTCACCAACTTCCAAACCTCTCTCACACACTCATCCACCATATCCCTCCACCTTCTCCTTGGCCTACTTCACCTCCTCCCTTCTTCAGATTTGCTCAGATATACCTTTTTCACGACTCTGTTGTTATCCATTCTCTCCACATGACATACCATCTCAGTACACTTTCTTCAATTCTGGTGTCCACAGACTTCCTCACTCCACATCTTTCACAAATCTATCCTGTCCACTCTCTGTACTCCATGTACATTCCTCAGCAGTCCCATCTCCACTGCTCTCACTCTTGACTTTACATTTTTATGCCACACCATAGTGTCACATCCTTATGTTAAAGTTGGCACTGCTTCATTTAAGCCTATTGCAGCTGCAACACTCAAGTCTCTGTTTCTCATCAAGGTCTTAATTGCACCAGCTATTTCTCTTCCTTGTGTCACTTTACTTTCCAATTCTTTTGCACATTTTCCTCTCATTTCTGTTGCTGTACCCAGGTATATGAACTCTCTCACCAATTCCAGTCTCTCCATTTACAGTAACATTGAACTGGGAGTCACCTTCTTTCTCAATAACCATCACTTTACTCTTTTTTACATTTACTCTCAAGGCATGTCTCTCACAGACATCAGCAAAACTCTACACTAGTCTACCAAGTTCTTGTCCGGCATTTGCAAGTAGTACTGCATCATCAGCATACCACAAATTTGAGATATTCCATCCATCATCATTCATTGCTAATGCCATCCCCCTCTCCATTACTCGTGTTTTTACTTCTCTCATCACCCCATCCATATATAGAATAACCACAGGGACATCACACAACCTTGTTGCACGTCCACACTGGTAGTGAACCATTCATTTAGATACCCATAAACTCTTACACATTCTTCACTACCATCATAAAAACTTGACAGCACCTAGCAGCTTACCATCTACACCATACATGCACAGAACCTTCCACAGTCCTTCTCTGTCTACTTTGTCGTTTGCTTTTTCCAGATCCATGAATGCCATAAACACCATATAGTCCTCACATGCCTTCTCCTTGATCTGTCTCTATCTATCTATCTATTGTCAGACGCCATAATCCCATAAGGGGTGGCCATTTGACTTTGAGTTATTTGTTTTACAGGGAGGGGCACTAACCCTCCACCAACCCACTTGTTGACACGTAGGGAGCACGTATGGTTTGGTTATATTGTTACCACCCAGCGTTGTAAATGGTTTCTTGGCTTACAGGAAACCATTTGGCTTGTCACTCAATGTAAAGCCACCTGTAAAAGAAAGAAAAGCAATAAGAAGTGACAGGAAAGATAGGAGAAATAGGAAGAAAGGAGGGCAGGCACAGAAAAAGAATGATAAAGGCTAAGGAAGAAGTAGGCAGCACTACATCAAGTGAGTGGATCTGTCTCACTGCAAATATTTGATCCACACATCCTCTGCCACTCCTAAAGCCACCCTGTTCATCACTCACTGGGTGGACATCTGATGTCTTACTTTCTCTATAATAATTCTTCCATATACCTTCCCAACCACACTCAATAAACTTATGCCACGATAATTCTTGCACTCAATTCACTTACCTTTATTTTTGTACAGGGTTACAATAATTTTTGTACAGGGGTACAATCCAGCCTTTTTCCACTCTGCTGGCACAATTTTACTCATCCATGCCTTCTTACATATCTCCAACAAGCACTTCATTCCACCTGCTCCACTACACTGCATACACCTCATCAACCCTGGATGCTTTCCCATTTTTCAGCTGCTTCACAGCGCTCTTCACTTGTGCAAGTGTCACGTTTCCTGGCACTGCATTCCTTCTCTGCACACCCCCAAAACCAATCATGTTTACAGTGGCTCTGCTTTCTCTGTTCCTGATCATCAGGCATTCAAAATATTCTTTCCATCTGGTCCTTACTTCATCCCAATGGGTTAGTAATCTACCACTTACATCCTTTACATCATCTCATTTCTTTCCGCTTTCATTTCTACATTTCCGCACCTCTTTCCAGAATAACTTCATATATACGGAGTAGTTTTCATTCATTTTTCTTCCTAGATCATCATTTACCCCTTCCTTTTTCCCCTTCACTAGTCTCATTATGTGCTTCTTGCTCTCAAGGCACCATCGTTTGGTTATATGGTTACCGTCCTGCGTGGTAAATGGTTTCCTGGTGTACAGGAAACCATTTGGCTTGCCACTCAGTGTAGAGTCACCCATAGACAGAAGAAAGAGGAAGGAATGAAGGAAGAAGGAACCAAAGGCCGTGGGCCTGCAAACTGTTCCTTCCAAGAACAATAAAAAATAATTCATAAAGAGAGCCAAATTTAAGATCCATTGTTCATTTCGAGATGTCTGGACACACTGCGTTTGAAGGACTGGAGCTCATAGGAAGTAGGAAATACAGACAGAGGAAGACAGTTCCAGAGTTGACCGGTTGCATAAATGAAGGACTGGGAATAACGGTTAACTCCAGCATTAGAGAGTTGGACAGAAAAGGGATGAGAGATTGTTGCTAGATGGGTGCTATGTGCCCATCGTAGAGGTGGAGGGATGCAAGCAGACAGTTCAGAGGAACAGTAGCCATTGAAGTAGCGATAGAAAAGAGATAAAGATGCAACAGTGCGGCGAAGAGACAGAGGTTGAAGGGAGCTAGTAAGAAGAGGAGAGTTAGTGAGATGAAAAGCCTTTGACTCCACCCTATTGAGAAGAGCTGTATGTGGGGAGCCTCCCCACGCATGAGAGTTGTACTCTAAACAGGGGCGAATAAAACCCGTGTACAAAGTCAACAACTGTGCTGGGGTAAAGAAGGTTCGGAGTCGGCTAAGCACACCTAATCTCTTGGAAGCAGATTTCACAAGAGATGTAATATGTTCCTTCTAAGATAACTCCCGAGTGAATGAAACCCCATGCATGTGTAAGGATGATGGAGGAGCGAGCTGTACATTATTAAACATCAATGGGTACTCCTGTGGAAGATTTTGGCGGGTTGATAGGTGTAAGGATTGAGTCTTTGATGCATTAAAAACAACAAGATTATTTTTACCCCAGTCAAAGATACGAGCCAAGTCAGACATTAGGTGTGCCATAGCCTCATTCCTTGTTTGTTGAAGTTAGTTCTGAGACGGACGTTGCGGGAACCGAAAGGAAAGGTGAAGGGTGGAGTCATCAGCGTACGAGTGGATAGGGGTAGAGGTACAGCTTAGAAGGTCATTGATGAATAAAAGGAAGAGGGTTGGTGATAGGACAGAACCCTGAGGAACACCACTGTTGATAGATCTAGGAGAAGGGTGATGGCCGTCTACAACAGCAGCTATAGAACGACCAGAAAGGAAGCTAGAGATGAAGGCACAGATAGAAGGATAGAAACAGTAAGAGGGCAGTTTAGAAATGAAAGATTTATGTCAGACTCGATTGAAAGCCTTTGAGATGTCAAGTACAATGGCAAAGCCTTCGCCAAAGTCCGGTAAGGAGGATGACCAGGAGTCCGAAAGGTAGGTGAGAAGATCGCCAGTGGAGCGTCCCTGACGGAACCCATCCTGACGATCAGAAAGAAGGTTGTGATAGGAAAGATACTTTAAAATTTTTCTGTTAAGAATAGACTGAAACGCTTTTGAAAAACAGGATGTTAAAGCAATTGGACGATAGTTAGAGGGTTGGGAATGGTCACCCTTCTTTGGGACTGGCTGAATGAGAGCAAACTTCCAGCAAGAAGGAAAGGTACAAGTTGATAGACAAAGGCAAAAGAGTTTACCTAGGCAGGGTGTAAGCACTGAAGCACAGTTCTTGAGGACAGCAGGAGGGACTCCATCAGGCCCATATGTCTTATTAGTATTGAGACCAGTGATGGCTGTAAATACATCAGCTGAAGAAATTTTAATGTCAGCCATAAGGAAGTCAGAGGGGGGAAGTGGCGGAGGAGAAAGTGTGAGCGAAGAGATCTGCCTTATCAGTAGAAGAAACAGCTACAGAGCCATCAGAGTAGAAAAGAGGAGGGAAGGATGATGAGGTAAAGTTGTTAGAAAGATTTTTGGCAAGGTGCCAGAAGGAGAGTGAAGAATTTGAGTTGGAGAGTTGAGAACATTTAGTGCAGATGAAATTAGTTTTAGCAGAACGAAGAACCGACTTAGCACGATTCTGGGCAGAAACATAAGAAAGATGTGATTCAGGGGTGGGTTGGCTCCGGTACTTTTTGTAGGCCCTCTCCTTGTTGCAGACAGCATTAGAACAAGCGTGATTAAACCAAGGTTTTCTTGCATTAGACAAAGGATATGAGAAAGGAATGTATGCTTCCATACATGCGTAAGGCACACGCAGTTGGCTCCCGGCCATGGAAGCGATAATCATTCCAGGGAAAATCAAAGAAGTACTGCCTGAGGGCCTCCCAATCCGCAGCTCCAAAGTGCCACAGACGACGTTTCTTTGGAGGGTCCCCAGGCCGCACAGGAGTGATAGGACAGGTTAAGATAATAAGGTTATGATCGGAGGAGCCCAACGGAGAGAAAAGATTAACAGTATAAGCAGAAGGATTAGTTGTAAGGAAGAGATCAAGTATGTTGGAGCTCTCTCCAAGGCGGTCAGGGATACGGGTAGGGTGTTGTACAAACTGCTCTAGGTCACACACACACACACACACACACAAAATAGTGGAATGCAGTAACAATAACAAGGTAGTCAAGAGGGATAGAAGAGATCTAGAAGGTGCAGGAGGTGAAATGGAAAGTAGGTGTTTAGCGACAAGTACTGGGTAGTCAGGACTGTATAATGTTGCAGCTCCCAGTCATTTCCTGACCACTACCCTTTTACACATTTTGGCCTTTCCAAATAAATTCGGTAGGAAGGAAATAAAGATGTTTCGTTCTGTTCAAATGTTTTGGGGTATTAAAATCGCTTTTATGCTGAAGATGAACATCTTTAGTAATGGGGCAAAGTTTAAACTACTTATAGAACAGTAGTTAATGAAAGGGGGTAACTTTTTTTTTTTTTTATGTGTCCGACTCTGGGCATAGGCTTTACAGCCTGCTATCAAGGCCCATCCGTCCTCCTACATACCATACACCTCTACATGTCACCACTTTGGCGCTTAACACCCACCGTCCATATTGAATACATGCTAGGGCTGTCTCATACAGGACTGGTGTATTGGTATTAGCGGGGTTATTTTTACGACATGTCGGCGGGTCTTCTGGTAGATCAGTAAAGCCTAATTTAATGAAATTCAAATCCTTAAACTGTGCCCTGCCCCAGCGAGGATTCGAACCTGGGTCCCTCGGGACTGCAAGCCAACTCTCTGCCGATCGAGCTACCGCCTTCATATTGAAATAATAGTAAGCTGGTGGAGTGAAATGAAGGTCTACACCACTAAATTCATTCTAAGATGCCAGATGTTGTAGTGTTCATGACTAGACGTGTTCAGTATGAGAATGCCAACCTCAGTTACATGAAGAGAAAATGTTAATTTTTAATGCATTTTTTCATAAGCTCTTTAAACAGGCAAGAGAAAGTTCATCATCATCATCATCATCCGGGCCTCCTTTCCCACCCTAGGGCAGGGTGAGGAGTAGCAATGTCCAGACAGTGTTTCAGATGCATATTTTCCTAATCTATAAAAGTGTATACAGTACTTCTGTCCATACTAATAAGTATTCTTGTCTCACCTCACCAGGACAGAGAGAGATAGTCTGTAGTATCTTGGTTCCAAATAGTATCTTGGTTCTAAGTGACGTGATGTGATAAACTCCTCCACCACCTTCAGAAATATCTAGTACTAGCTTAAAAGTCCGCACTCCGTGCAGACTTTTAAGCTAGCTCCTGCAGAGGGCTAATTGGGCACCTCAGTTGAGTTCTTCAAATCACAAACTCCGTGGAACTTCAGTTGAGTTGAGTTCTTCAAATCACAAACTGTTCAAGCACCAGATGAAGGGCAGATTTTCAATCCCGGGATCATCCCGATTCCAAAAAGGTATAATATGTATATGTAAGCAAGTGTGTCCCGAGTTAGAGGGGTTTCAGACACACGGACGGACAGACAGAATTTCACAAACTGTTCAAGCACCAGATGAAGAGCAGATTTTCAGTCCCGGGATCATCCTGATTCCAAAAAGGTATAATATGTCTATGTAGAGCAAGTGTGTCCCGAGTTAGAGGGGTTTCAGACGGACGGACAGACAGAATTTGCCGTTTATTTATATAGATGTAACCAATATGAGTGAAAACATGGAGAGTATGGTCAGGTGGTTAGTTATGTAATCTGCTTCCAAAAAGATGCAAGCTTAGTCCAGGCTGAGGTAGGAAACATTTTAATTTGAATTTCACTTCGTTTACTGATCTTCCACAAGGTCCACCTGTTCATCCTAAAAACATCCCCATGAACATCATTACTTGGGTTCTGAATGAGACACCCCTAACATGCATTGAATATGGACAGTGTGTATTAGCAGTAAAGTGGTGACATGAGGTTTTTGGGCACAGTGGAGTGCTCAGGCTCAGGGATTGAACTGATAGCCTGGGGGGGGGGGGGAATATTATCATTCATATCGTCATATTGTTTATAAAGGCTTCAGCATGCTTGCATGTGTCGGCTTTGGTCACCTAGTGACGGCTTTCCATGCTGCTCAATCTCTGACACCCTCCCTATTCAGTCCCTTATCCTTGAGGTCACAGTCTGTGACCTCGTCCCCGGTCTTTTTCGGTCTGCCTCTCGCAACCCTACCCCTGACGTTAGCACTTTTCATTTTCCGCTCCCAGTCGTCATCCTCCATCCTCTCCACATGCCCAAACCGTCTCCTCATCACAACCTCATCCGTCCTTCAGTCGTAAACCTAGCGCCCCCCCCCCCCCCCGGCCTCGCAATCAAGGTTCTACACATCCATCTAATCATTGTAATTTCTGTATGTTTAAGCCCACGAATATCCGCTTCCTTTATTGCCCAGGTCTCATAATAGTAATAATAATAATAATAACAATGAGGATTGTGTATGCGAGTGAGGTGGAGGGGAGGAGAGGGAGAGGAAGGCCGAGGGTGAGATGGAGTGATGGAGTTGAGAGGTATATGAGAAAGAGGGGTGTGATCTGGGAGCAAGGCAGAAAAATGGCGTTGGACAGGGCGACATGGAGGTGATCCGTTTGTGGCCACCCCTTACGGGATTAAGGCGCCTGGCAATAGACAGATGAATATATAGATAGATAGATAATCATGGGGTTAATACATGAGTGGCATTGGAATTGTGAGGTAAAAAGGGTCGCTGATTGTGGTGATTTTTATCCTGCTTTCTTTTGAACCTTTTTTTTTTGGGGGGGGGGGGATCTTCTGTGGTGTTACCCTTTGGTTCTTACGAAAATTAGTTACGTTTGACCAATTTCAGTATAATTTAGATGAAAGTTATTCGAGTAGACATGTAGTATTTTGTGTAACTGAAATGCAGCCTATCAAATCTTAAGAAGCGCTGAGAAAGATAAGCTCCTATCCTTGAGTTTACCATTGTCAAGGCTGAGGTGTGCGGGGCAGTAAGGTTGGTTGTACCGTGCTGTAACAGCGGTAGATGACCATATCGCGCTTGATGTTAAACGAGGGGAACATTACAGTGCGATTACCACAAATTTTCCATCATTTGGAGGTGGCCGGGACTGCGCGTAGAATATATGGTGCTGTATTGTTGGTAACTTTTCCCGTAAAATTGGTATTTGTTAGTTTATCCGTCTGTCACTGAAATAAATACAGTAAGGTGATGAGCAGACCTGCGTTTTTTTTTTTTTTTTTTTAGAGGAACACGCCTGTTATGCAGCAAGCAATAGATAATGATAGTGTGCGCATTCCAACTGATGCCCAGCATTGGCTAACTATGATTTTGTTGGTGAATCATGCTATTTTGTAAGTAGAATAAGTGACTGTGGACAGCCAAGTTAGTGTGGTATACCAGAGTTGTGATGATAGAAGAAAGCAGATAGAGGAGGGAGCAAGCTGAACAAGCACTAAACCAGTAGTCCATACGGAAGAATGCTGTAATTGATCTTGTACAATAGTGGTTAATGAAAACGTTGTTGCTACTAAGGTTTATGGAAAGAAATGTAGGGAAGTGTACAGAATGGTGTAACAGGTGTTCAGAGATGTATTCTGAAACTACAGTATGATAATGGGGAACAGGTGTCCGTCCACCTTATGCACCACGTGGGAGGGGCCACGCCGATCAACAGCACTTGTGTTCACGTCACTGGCTTCGAAATCGAATGTAGTATGCCAGTATCCGAATAGTTTTGATATTACCTTCCAATAATATGATAGCCTGGAATCTAGGAAATGTATATGATAGCCTGGAATCTAGGAAATATTTCGTCATATAAATTGAACGTATTTCTTAAAGAAATATCTGTTCAGTCGTTGCAGTTGCCCTTAATACAGCAATGCTGGTAGTGAACAGCACAGAACTATGATATTGTAATGATTGTCGTTACGTTGTATACAGGACTCTTTCGAGTATCGTCTTCACCCATGAGTATTTTTAGTCTCACAGCCGAGCAGTAGCCCTCACAAGCTAAATATACTGTGTGAAGACTTGGCAACGGAGCTATGAGATAGGCTCAGCCCTGTATCAGGAGTAGGGTTACACAGTTTTAGTACAAAGTGCTTATAAACCAGGGAAAATAAGAGGTGTATACTGAATTAATACCAGCCGAAATGATAGTAGTGGCCGCATTTTTAGAACTTTACCAGTCTTGTTCAAGTTGCCACGCGTCCACTAATTTTATTTCGCACTTTCTCATCGACGTTGTTTAATCAGAACATTTATCGTTTCTCTTAACGCATTTTTAAATAGTTCTCATTTTCACAAGATTGCTTTTATTTGTATTTTCCTTATGTTCGTTCTTGTTTCCCACGTTTCCCTATTTTTGCCATGTCAGTTTTATTTCATACTGATGCAAGTTGTTCCATTGGTTTTATTGTAAGATTATGCTTTCGCCTTTATTATTATTATTATTATTATTATTATTATTATTATTATTATTATTATTATATCATGTCTAGAGAGCTTTTGATTATTATTATTATTATTATTTATTATTATTATTATTTTATGTCTAGAGAGATACAGAGCGACGGAGTGAGGTGAAGGAACCCAGGAAGATGAAACTGTCTGGTTGTCATGTTAAGATTTACACGATTTTAGCTTTTTGTCTGTGAAATGAAAATTACACATGTCTGAACTTGTGATAGAGCGGCTTTGAAGTTGGAATACCGTCTTGGTTGATAAACTGGAAACGTAATTTTAGTTTTCGTTTAAGACAAATCGCCCCAGCCTTTGTTTTTCTTAACTGACAGTTTGTAAAAAAATATATATCTTTGGGAGTACAACGCGAAACATGACATTGTCGATGTTTTAATTCAGAAAGTTTGTGACGCACTGCTTTGGTTCTCAACTATTATGGGGGTGTCAGGGTGATGGTTCAGTTTATCGGGGTTGCTTGGCCGAGATAAACAGACGTACGCACAGTGTGGCGCAGCCTTGTTTGTACCCCACGCATGTAGACTGAGCAAGGATAGGAGTTTGGAGCCCTGACTGCGTGGACCGTATTTGTTACTTGTGAAAATATAAATGACGGTGGAATGATGATGCTGCTTGGCAAAATCAGAGCGTGCAGAGTGTCTTGGGAATGGCATAATGCAAGCTGTCGAAGTTAGCCATATTATTGGCGTCACTTAACTGGTACTAAAGGGGTCGAGAGGGAGAAAAACAAACAAGTGGCGGGTTTCGTCTGAATACGTTTGACAGTGAACTTCTTTGGATGTGGCATAATCATAGCAGTGTTTCTGATATTTTACCGGGATGGAGGTTGGTGACGTGTATGCTATTGATTACACCAACCCGGGCGAGGAATGACCGGGATGCTTGAATCACGGAGTTGGAAGCAGTGCTATTGTCAGGCTTGTTCATGAGAAACAGCATTTTACATAGAATTGTCATGATACAGAATAAATTCCGACCGCACCGGGCTGTTTATACTGTACTTTGTTATGAATATGTGATATTAAATGATGTGCCGTTTAATGGTGGAATATGCATTGAAGCTAAATATGTTTTTTAAGTAATTGTTATTGGGTATTCGGGGTGCTGGCAAGTATATATATTAAAAAAATCACAAGTATTGGTGGTTCT
This sequence comes from Birgus latro, assembly GCA_018397915.1. NCBI lineage: Eukaryota > Metazoa > Arthropoda > Malacostraca > Decapoda > Coenobitidae > Birgus > Birgus latro. The sequence continues at coordinate 44,116 of JAGKTI010002278.1, read as the reverse complement.
CCACGAAAATTGAGCAGAAAGGAAAGTTTTCCAATACAAGACATTGCTAAATGGAAGATAGATCATTCATATTAGTGAATGTTATATCTTAAGTAATTGTAGTTTGGACAGCATTGAAAGAATGAATCAGGCCAATCAGATGATCACTAAAAAGATGGAAGGTGGATGTAAAAGTACTATAGATGAAAATGCACAGCTGAGGAAAAAGATTCATTATATAGAAATGCAGAATCTTGCTCAGCAGAAGAGACTTCAGGAGCTGGAGAAGTTGGTGATGGAGCTACATGGTGTTCAGTCCTCAGCTTCTGAACTGAGCTCCTGGCTGCAGCCAGCACTTGAAAATCCATCATGTAGAGGTGCAAGTATCAGACCTGATCAGATGAAAGAAAGTGGTCTTGGTGCAGTTGAGAAGAAAATGAATGGTTTAGAATCTGAGGACATGGCCAGCCTGATGGATGAATTTGACAGAAATGCTAGAGAAAATGGTGTAGAGTATGGGATAACATCAAGATGTAGTAGCACTGCATATTTTGATGATTTGGCAGAAATTCATGAACCAGGAAGTGATGCTAACTCCTTACCTAGCGCTGAAATATATAGCATACAACCTAACGACATTCCTGCATCTCCAGCGCCTGCATTCATCACACCAGCTTACCAGAATGGAAGTCAGAGTAACATAGCTAATTCTGATTTCAGTGAGCCAGAAATTTCACCACAGCCATGCTTCACGACACCATCGCTTCTAACTGCTGAAGCACTGAAGGAAGCTGAAGCCTACCAACAAGAGTATGTGTCAGACTTTTATTGTAAAAAGTCATTGCAATTGGAGAATAACATCAAGAAAAAACATCCACCAATTATATCTTTTAAACACAGATTAGTATCTAAGGTAAATCCCTTCACCAATCTCCTTGCGGGAATTCCTCAAGGGTCCTTGTCACGTATAATATATCAAAATAAAGCTGAAAGTAGCTACTGGCCTGTCAGAAATGGTCATTGTAAATCAAGTGACAAGAAGCTGGGAGGGGAGCAAAGCCCCGGCAGCAGTGTTGGCAGCACTTCAGAACTTGTTCGCAAGTGGAGTCAGTCACTCAGGTTGCCCCTTCTTTCACCATTACCTGAAAGCCACTGTAGTGACCATCACGTGAGTTTCATTATTACAACTGTATTGTTTCCTAAGACATCACTACAGCATGATTTGAGTAAATATCAGAGTTTGGTTTAGTTCCAACTTGTACCACATAGCTGACTACACAGTATTTAACCATTACTCCCAGTCCTTCATTTATGCAGCAGGTCAGCACTGGAACTATCTTCCTCTATCTGTATTTCCTACTTCCTATGATCTCTAGTCATTCAAACGCAGTGTGTCCAGGCATCTCGAAATGAACAGATCTTGAATTTGGCTCTCTTTTTTATTGTTTTTGTTTTTTTCTTGGAAGGAATGGTTTGTGGGCTCCTGGCCTTTGGTTCCTTCTTCTTTGCATAAAAAAAAAAAAAGATAGGTAGGTAGGCAGGCAAGAAGAGAGGTAGCTAGCAACTGAGCTAACTCCAGCCCCACCTCTGGCACATAACATGTCTCCCAAATAATGAAATATATACTGTATATATGTATGTATATGTGTGTGTGTGTGTGTGTGTGTATAT